>CAVNYN010091217.1:832-25413 GCA_963692815.1 Nyctanthes arbor-tristis
CTGTTGGGTTGGCTTTCTTGGGCTTAGAGTTAAGTTTTTATATTCTTTGGGCTCAATTCAATTTTTCATTCTGCCCAGATTTAACTAAATTTTTTTTTACTTGGGCCAGTGTGGTCTGGCCCAACTTTAACTAGACTGCTCATCTTAAATGGGCTCCATCCCTGCTTTCGAGCACTCTAATTTGCCACAAGGAAAAAAGTCAGCGACAATTTGCAAAAATTAAAAAAGAAATGAGTAGCAAAAACTAAATAAACAAATATGTGCGTATGTATTTTTCTTTGAGGACCTTCACATTATGTAGTATAATGATGAACAAAATTGAGTAAAACAACTAATAAAACAAGTTCTGTTTAGGAACTTAAAAAATGTATGGGTCAACTAATATGTGAGTTGTCTAATAAGCTTTCGCCTCCAAATACTTGAAGAATTATATGGAGTTCCATTTGATTTTGATTTTTCACCTTAATTTCAATTCAAATACGATAAAAAGTTTCAAAAACCTTCCGGGGGTTTTAATAACAAAATCTCCCACCACAAGTGACCTACAATGATGCACGTTACTACGTATAAAACAAATTTATATATTGTGTATCCATACATGTCACATAGAATATGAGATTTTGTTGAAAAAAAGGAAAAAAACCTCGAATTAAATACACATTTAGTCGCTCAACTTATCATTTAGTTTCTAAATCATCACTGAACTTTAACTTATTATTCATTACTAACTTAACTTATAAATCTGTTACTAGGGCTAGATGTCAGGTCAGGCTGGTTGGTTTTGGGACCGGCCGGTCAACCTGACCTAAATTGACCCATAAGGGGCAATTTGGGTCGGGTTGGATTGCGGTTTGGGCTTTTCTTTTTTCTTTTCTTTTCTTTTTTAAAAGCTTAATGGGACAAATTTTAAATTCCAAATGGAAAGAGGAAAAAGAAAAACCTAACAACTAGCAAGCAACGACAGCCGTTTTCTCTCTCTCTCTCTCTCTATATATATATATATTTTCTCTTCATATTGTCAATGGCGACAGAGGTGGCATAGCAATAGCGGCAGTATCAAAGGACGCGTAGGCAACAGTAACGGTAGCGGTGGGGAAGTAAACAGCCAATAAAAGTAGGATGTAGAGATATACACATACATTATACATACATACATGTATAGATCCATTGAAATTCCTCGATGTACAAATGGCTCTCTGTGTCTCTCTTTCTCTGGATATATATATATATATATATATACACATACACAAAGTTTTCAAGGGTTGTTTGATGGTCAATCAATGGAGGAAATCACTGGGTAGGGGAGAGGCAATCACCCCATAAGAAACCCCCAAATCTCCCCTTACTCTCATTCTCTCCATCTGAGCTCTTGCCCAAATTTGATTCTAAATTGTAAATTGAGAGAAATTGATATTTTAATTTTTTTTTATAATGTGAGCATAAATAAAGCTAAATTGAATTTTAAAAACGTATAAAAAAACCAGTCGAAACCGATTTAACAGAATCGGGTCTATTCGGTTTAGTTTTAAGCTGGTTTGGCTGGCCAAAACCATAGACTGAACCGGACCGACTGGGTTCAGCCTTCTTCGAACTGCCAACCGAACAGTTTTCTTAAAAAACCGAACTGAACCCGTTCAGTTCGGGTCAGTTTTTCAGTTTTCTGGATTCAACGCCCACCCCTATATGTTACACATCCATCACTGAACTTATAAAAGTGTTTCCAATCAATCACTAATACATATTCTATTTTGTACATTTAACGGAGAAGATGGTGTGGCTTAATGGCAAAGTGATATGGCTTAACAGCTCAGCTACGTGGCAAATGAAATAACTCTGTGGTCATTGAACTATTCAAGCTATTACTAGTTGGTCACTAAACTTACCTTTAAGTTACTAATCCATCATTAAACTTTAACGTGTTACGGGTTGATCATTAAACTTTGCCTTTAAGTTGCTAAACCATCACTGAACTTTGACGTGTTACCTGTTAGTAACTGGAGTTACAAAATGATATCAATATACAACATATCGTTCGTTTCACTAACTGACATTAATATATATATTTTACAATATTAATGTTTATTTTTCATATTACCTATATCTCACAACGCCTCGAGTACAGTTTTGAAATAGATTGTAATTTTCTATGTTGAGTTATGCTCACTAAGTAATAAATTCCGAATGTATTCTCTTTCTAGGACTTTTTGTGAATTGTCATATGAGCAATTGTTGGAATTTATTACTTAGCCCAATATAGAAAATTACAAAATCTATTTCAAAATGGTACTCGAGATGTAAGGTGTGATTAATATGGAAAATAAACAGTAATATTGTAAAAAAGAAAATATATATATAAATATCATCTTGGGAAGCGGACGACATGTTATACATTGATATCATTTTATAAATTTAATTACTGATGGGTAATGCGTCAAAGTTTAATGATGATTTAGTAACTTAAAGGCAAGTTTAGTGACTAACCAGTAAAACTTTAAAGTTTAATAATGGATTAGTAACTTAAAGACAAGTTTAGTGACCAACTAGTAACACCTTAAATAGTTCAATAACTATAGAGGTATTTTATTTGTCATATGACGGAGCTGTTAAATCACGTCACTTTACCGTTAAGCTACTTCATCTCTTCTATTGAATGTAACTAATGGAATCCGCCTTAGTGATAGATGAGAAGCACTTTTATGAGTCCAGTGATGGATAGGTAACACATTTATAAGTTTAGTGAGTAACGAGTAATAAGTTAAAGATCAGTGATGATTTAAAAACAAAAGGTAAGTTGGGTGACCAAGTGTTTATTTAACTCAAAAAGCCTCCAAGGGTTTTTAACACTACAATGTGGTGTACTTAAATATAAATTTATTTGTGGCTATATAAAAGACTTCAAGACGGAATTAGGGATGGCAACAGGGCGGATTCAGGGCCGATCGGCCCCAACCCGCCCCACCTCGATAACATTATATGGTGCCTCGGACCCCCTGCCCTCCTATTTCGGGTCTGGGCAGTTTGGGTCGGGGCTTGAGTCGATTCGGGGCAACAAACTCCCCCATTCTAATTTTTTCTTTTTTTCTTTTTTGTAAATTCTTCTTCCTAAATTGATTGGTTTGACATAATTTAGTTACAAAATTAACAAATAATAATCCATTTTACTATATAACCTAGCATAACAAATAGTAATCTAATATAATCCATTTGGCATTTTGTAATTTTTTTTTAAATACACTAAACGGATCTGGGCGAGCTTGACCCCTCTAGCGACCCGTGGCGAGGTCAGCAGATCACGCCCCGATCCGCCCCACCAACCCGCGGGGCGATATTTTTTAGCCCTGTTCAGATTGAGGCATCGCAGGTATTCGGTCGAGTCAAGATAAATTGTCATCCCTAGACGTAATATGTGCAACCCTTCTCAAGGATGTTCAAATGGCCATTGACTTGGGTTTGAAATAAGTGGAGTACGAATGAGATTCAATTAATGTGGCTAGTATGGTGAAGAAACTACAGATTTGGTTATTTCATCATTTTTTTTTTTTGGAAGGGCCAAATAGTTGTTCCATTCTTAATCACGATAATGTTTAGAGCTTATTTGATCCTCTTTATTCTTCTCATTTATAAATTTACCTACTACAAATTTGACATTTGATTTGACAACTATTCAATTACAACCACACATTTCACACATTTTTACATTTTCAATATACATTCTACCTCTCTATTCATTGTAAATTACCTAAATAAAGAGCATCAAACAAGCTCTTAAAAACCTCTTAGAGGTTTTGTTATAAAACTTTCGAGACACATGTTGCTTTACATGTGCTCTACATCAGAGAACCCACATGTGATTTCTGAGACCTACCAATGAAAGTTTTATGTATAACTAGATTTCTAGAAGTTAATTTTTTAAAAAAAATTCAGTGCTTCAAGAATACTAAACTCGACGCTATTTACTAATTAAAAATCCACATGTGAATTCAAGGATCCCAATTTATTGTATAATAATTTGATGTAAAAATCCATGTGTGAGTTCTTTGTTACTTAAGAGTAGTGCTCCCGAACTCTAACTCGATACTCTTGAAGTCTTGAAATTTTTCTCATTAAATTTATTGCAGAGTAAAAGGAAGTTTTTCTCTTATACTAGTCCAAAAAAGGAATAGATATATGTCATTTCGTCCTTACATCCATTCTCTCCTTTTTTATTCTTCTATTTCAACCATCTTAATTGCTCCTCTTGTTATATCTCTATCTTATAGTCAACATTTACTGCTCAACGATACATTAATATTGGAGAATTTGAAGAATTTTTGGAGAATTTGTACATCAAGATGCACGTGATAGCTTTGAGACAAACCGGGGTTACCTAACACCAAGAGCCATTCTATCACGTGCGTTCTCCAGGAACCTGCTTGTGGCTTGAAGCGCAATTGGGGAAGAAAAGGAAAGAAATATCTCTGCTTTTTCCGGCTTGGAAGTTGGAAACCCCCCCCCCCCCAAACGCCCTTTTTCTCTCGTTAGATTCTGCCCCTTTTCCTGGACCAAATTGACGAACAAATGAAGAGGAATAAACGACATAATCACCTGCCTCCCTCTCTGCTGCGGTTCATCCACTAGTCACTGCATCGCGGGTTCGTTTTTCAAGGTCCTTTCCAATTTACGTCGTCTGTGTATATGTAAAAGTGCCCAGTTGTTATTATTTGCCAATAATTGTCAAGAGATCCAATCCCAACTCCCGAGGTTTTCCAATATTCTACAATATTCCCACTGCCTATAAATTTGATTGTACAAAATCCATAAAATTTCTCCATTTTTTTTACCGGTTGGTACCGGGGTTGAATTGAATTGAGCACTAAATTTCGTCATTTTTACAGGTGGGGGTCACGGATTGAGTTGATATAAGCTCTAAATTTCCTCTTTTTTTCAGGTGGGGGTCGGGGGTTGAATTGATTTGAGCTTGAGATTTCCTGCGCGGGTTGAATTTAATTGAGCTCTATGGCTCACTTTCAGTTTCTGTGTTTTTATTGATCATAGGTTTGTTTGCACAGGTTCTTCAATTTAGAAGTTGGAGAATTTTTGCTTTGTTTAGTTGGAGCTACATGGAAAGTGGACTGGTGAAAAGGGGTTTGGACTATACCCTGAAAAAGAAGAAATGGATAATTTTACTTGGATTAGCAGGAATTTCGAGTTATGGTGCCTATAAAGTTTATCACACGCCCTCTGTTATCAGAAAACGGAGGAGAATTATGAAATTACTTGGAGCTTTAATTTCAACGGCTGAAATGGTTTCAGATTCAGCAGAGACAGTGAGTGTTGTCTCCAAGGACTTGAAGGAGTTTTTAAGATCCGATTCAGATGAAATACCAAATAGTTTGAAGCAATTGTCTAAAATTGCCCAATCAGCGGAGCTATCTGAGTCAATTATTAAGGTTTCTGAGGCAATGACTCTTGGAATTTTACGGGGTTATGGGGTAGAAAGTAGTAGGAACCAGATCCAAGAGGGGGGAAATTCGAGTTTTTTTGATAGGGTTATGGATAAGTTGATCTCTAGTGCTGGGACAGGGTTTGTTTCTGTTGTTGTTGGAAGTTTTGCAAGGAATTTGGTTTTGGGATTCTACACAAATGGTGAATCAGGTAGAAGGTTGAATGGGAATGGATATTCAAGTATGTCTAGTGTGAAATCAAATTCTTCAGCATTGCCAAGATGGATAGATGTGGCATTGGATGATAAACCAAGAATACTCATTGCTGATTGTATTAAAACTTTCGTGAGCGCTGCAGTTGCTGCATATCTCGATAAAACAATGCGTGTCAATTTCTATGATGAATTGTTCTCAGGATTGACAAACTCTGAACATCAGAATAAGGTGAAGGACATGCTGGTTTCTCTTTGTAATGGGGCAGTTGAAACTCTAGTTAAGACATCCCACCAAGTATTGACGGCTTCAAAAACAAATTCTGCTTCTGGTTCGAGTACCTCATGTTCAATTATTGATCAGAGTGAAAACTTGAGAGCTGAAAATAACAAGGATCTTGAACAGGCAGTGACTACTAGAAAAGTGAAAGATACAAATGAATCTGCTGATCTCTGGACTAGGGGATGGGTTAATAGTTTCTCATCAACATTGGCTGTGCCAAGCAATAGGAAATTTGTCCTTGATTTAACTGGCAGGGTGACATTTGAAACAGTTAAATCTGTCGTGGAGCTTTTCCTGTGGAAGGTGTCAGCGGGCTTGAGACGAAGTGTTAATGTAGCTCACGATGAGGTTATGGATAGGGGACTTGAAGTTGTCCAATATGTAGGCTCTAAGTCTTCTATCATTCTTACCATATGTCTTGCATTCTTTTTACATATATTAGGCAGTACTCGAGCACTATTGCCTGCATAAATGTATTTTCATATTGTCGTTTGATGCAGAATGTTCAGTTAAAAGGGCAATGGAAATGTTATCTGAGGGAAATCCATACTTGGCTGTAATTCCTTAAAATAGAAATGCAATTTTCTGGCATGAACTTCCATGTCTATTGATAATTTGTTCCACTTGATATGGTGACTTTTCCTCCCTTCCCTTTTTAAAATGAAATTTATAGTTTCAAGTTTCAACCAAACGTGTTTCTTTGTAAATCATTGTTTTCTCAGGTTTTTTCTTTTCCTAGTATTGATTCTTTAGTTTGCCCATGCATCTACTGCACTTGTTTAAGCAGCTAGTTGAGCTTTTGGTATGAAAAAATTGCCTGTGGAGTTGTACAATGACAGAATTGTGGTGCATATTGGCACATAATTTCAGATTAGAGAGGAGGATGATCTGAAGCTGTTGGCTTTGATTGCCATCCATATATTTGCTCTTTTATTTCTGTTGGTGAAGTAACAGTCCTTTTGAGTGTCCTCTTGTATCTTCTTCTCTTCTCTACTATTCTCGGGGTAGAGAATAAATTGATTCAGTGGAGTCTGCAAGACTGCAACAGAAGTATTTGGTTCCGAACATTGTGGAAGTCCCCGTGAATGTCAATCTAGTGCTGCCAGAAATTGGTTGTTGGAATAATTTTCAGAAGAATATATGTAGTTTGGACACTAGTTTAAGGATCAAATGTTGAATAGTAGTTTTAAGGTTCAAATGTTGAATGGTAGACATTATCTTGTGAAAGCTGGTAAATGAAAAGATAAAAAATCACTGTTAGATGTAAACATTGGACTGCTGGACCGGTTATATGACTGGGCAGCTCTGAACAGCATTCCTGTA
Organism: Nyctanthes arbor-tristis; assembly: GCA_963692815.1. Classification (NCBI taxonomy): domain Eukaryota; kingdom Viridiplantae; phylum Streptophyta; class Magnoliopsida; order Lamiales; family Oleaceae; genus Nyctanthes; species Nyctanthes arbor-tristis. The sequence continues at coordinate 8,074 of CAVNYN010091217.1, forward strand.
GGGATTGTTTATAATAATTGGGCTGGTGGCATTGAAGTATTGCATCTAGGGTTGGACAAAATAACGCCAAACTGAAAAAAAATGAGATTGAAATTGAAAGCGAAAACCTTTAACGTGTTTTAGAATTTAATTTTAATACTATTCCACCCCCCAACGAAAATTTCTAAAGAGATCTAATCTCTCCCTTATAGAGTAGAAAAATACTACATAGCCCCCCGTTATTGGGAGATCAGGGGGCCGTCTTTTAATCCCCTAATAACAAGAGATCATATGGCACTTTTCAAAACTATAAAAAAGAGGTTAGTTCTTTACAGTCGGACCGGTCCCCCCCCTCAAAGTTTAGCACAACATTTTAATAGTTTTGGCTAGATTTTTTTTTTTACTTTTTGTTGCAATTTTGTTACCATTGCCTTTGGTTCCAATATTTTTTTTCCCTATTATTTTGTTATCATTTTCATATTTAACAAAGTGCAACTTTATCAAATATAAAAACTGAAAATTGACGGAAATCAAATGGAACTAAAACCGTTCGGTTTTGAAACTAGTACGATCAAAAATCGAACGCCCATGCCTGATTGCATCTCTTCATATATCAACACCTAATTAAATTATGAGCGATGATAAATGTGCAGATGAGTGTACAAATAAGTTTACAAATGGGGAATAAAATTATAATTTTATCTATGTATTCTATCTTTTGTTATTGCACAATATTTGGTGAAATTGTAATTTCACACATTTTCCGTAAACACATCTGTATATTCATTTGTATAAGTAGATTAATATCTAAATTATTTATTTTTGAAAAATGGGCATGTACATGCACATGTAGATAGTTGACCAATTTTTTTATGGGTACAAGCAGCTTTCATTAGTGGGATTTTTTTTTTTTTTTGGGTTAAAGGGGAGTTTGTTGGCTTTTTGTACTATGTTATGGTACCACGATGTTTCCACAAAAAGATTGGGGTAGTAGATACACATATAGATAGTAAATTAAAAACTCTTTCTTGACTTCTTTAATGTAGATAGTTATATATGCATCACTATGGAATATCAATTACAACATTCACTGCTCCAATAACTCACATATAAAGCGAGTTTATGAACCCAGCCATTTAAATTTTCAAATTCATAAAATCGTAACCACATATTCTATTTGTGAAATTAACCCTTCTGGGTGTTAATATATATTATAGATATAGATTAACAAAAAGTAAACACATATATATGCGCCACAAATTAGATTTCAAATTTCCTAAATAAAATAATACAATGCTTATTAGAACGTTGTTGATGCTGTTGCTTCCTTTCAACTTGGTTCTTCAGCCTACCACATGCTTGTTAAAGGATGTAAGCTGCTGCTTCAACAATGATTGGATTATAGGATTGTTTTCGCGCGATGAATGGCTAATCAAATCTGGCTACAAAATTAGATTCAACTTTCTTAAATAAAATAATACAATGTTAATAGTAACATAACATCTCTAATGTCTTTGACTTGGTGTAAAATTATATATCTTGCTAGAAAATTTATCACTAGTCAATCCCCCTTTTTTTTATTTCTTACTTTTATTTACACGAGTAGAGTTCTATGGCCATTAGAGAATACTTTTACTCTATTGGTAAACTCGTAATCTATCCAACATAAAATTGCTGATTACAAAAACCTGAGAGCATCTTGGCTGTTCATTTTGAAGCCAAAATTAGGGGAAATATATACACAATATTATCCAAATATATATGGATATCAGTTGGTTTAAGGTTTGAAATTAGGAACTTTTCATGTAGAAATGATATCCATATGGAATCCACTCCACGCCCTTGTTAATTTTTATATAATTTCTTAACATCTCCAAATTTGCAAGAAATCTTAACAAACAGTCAGGTTGATAATGGTGGTTAATTAACAAGAAAGCATTCACTTATATTCTATTTCATTTATTTTGTCAATTAGTGTTACCATAGCAATAACCTTGAAAGTTTTGAGCATAGACAGTGGTTCGAGTTCAATTAACCGATTAAACTCAAACTGAGATCTTACCATATGAAAGTTAATTTGTGAGTTTACGATGAATAAAAAGTTAGCTTTTCTCATAATTATCAGCTTACGAAAGTTGTGCACACGTGAGTAAGTTTGTTAGTGAAAATATATCTCTCAGCTTTGCACGTACGTAAGACAAACCTATGTATATTATTGAGATCTAACTTTAGTTGAATAAATACTCCTCTAATAATTAGAATGAAAGGGCTAACAAATTAACGCCAGCATTTCTAATTGGAGACAGAACTCATCCGTATGTGACATAAACCACCAAGAGAGATAAGCCTACTAAACCATTATCTCCATTTTTCATCCTACGAAATATTGCAGCACCTAATCTTCAAATTAGGAGGAAAAGAATGGCGGCCCCACTTCATAATTGTTGCCAAGTGACATGATGGGTTATCTGCAATTTTTATATATGGATTAAGTAATTTATTGCTGATTTGGACAACATTTTGGGATACACTCTGTTTATCTGTAATTTATCGTTAGTAATTTATCTGTTTTATTTTTCTTTTGAAAAATAATGGCTAATATTCTCTGCATATAAATAGTTAGCATAACCATTCCTCAATTTCCATCAGAGCTAGCTGATAGTAGTATTTCTCTAGCTAAGTGTCAAAATTTGGTAAAAGGAAAATGGCAGTTTTCTCTGGAGACTGGATTCTTGCATTTGGTCTCCTTGGTAAACCTAATAACCCAGTATTCTTTTTAATTTCTTCAAGAGAGATAGCGTTTTCTTACTAGGTTGGACGTGTACTCGTTTACTATCTTAGACATTCACTTACATGCTATTATTATTACTTTAAAAGTCGCAATGCATTACACATTACTACTAATTATACAAGCAGTATAACAATCTTTTTCCGTATTTTCTTGCAGGAAATATCATATCTTTCATCGTCTATCTTGCTCCATTGTAAGTCTAAGTATCACTATAATGTTATCGAGGCGAAAAAGGTGTTCGGTTTATAATACTAGCTATTTTATCCTAATTTTGATCACATAAATGCAGGCCAACTTTCTATCAAATTTACAAGAAAAAATCAAGTGAAGGATTCCAATCAATCCCATATGTTGTTGCTCTCTTCAGTGCCATGCTGTGGATGTACTATGCATTTCTCAAGTCCCATAATGCCACACTTCTTATTACCATAAATTCTGTTGGATGTTTCATTGAAACTATATACATTTGCTTCTACCTTTACTATGCACCAAAGAAGGTAATTAACGGGAAAATATACGTACTTATAACACTACTTCATTTAAATGTTTAAACTACATATTATCAGTTTCTCTTACAATTTTGCTATGCAGATACAAACTATCAAGCTAATTGTTCTGCTACTACTTTGTGGGTTCGGTCTAATCGTCCTCTCGACTCAACTTGTGGTGAAAGCTCAGAATCGCACCCAAGTTGTTGGATGGATTTGTCTAGTATTTTCGTTGTGTGTGTTTATTGCCCCCTTAGGCATTGTGGTAAGTTTATTAGCCTTTTTAGTTTTATTTATTTATTTTTTTTTTTTTGGTTACCATAGTTCATTCCTATGCCTACATATTTGAATTAATTCATTTTGGTTTTGTTTGCAGAGACAAGTCATACGAACTAAGAGCGTCGAGTATATGCCATTTCTCCTATCATTTTTTCTCACAGTTAGTGCTGTTATGTGGTTTTTCTATGGCTTATTACTCAAAGATTATAATATTGCCGTAAGTTCCAAGCCCCATTTCTAACCTTGCTTGACTAGTCCACTTTAAAATTTGAAAAATTTTCAAATATTCATTAACCAATGAGAATCAAGACAAGCAAATATAAGAGCAAGATTAATGTTAGGGGAAAAAAGCCAAAGAGAAAAAACGAGGGGGAAAAAACCTATTTCCAAATAATATGTAGCGGGAAGAAGTGGGGGGAGAATATGAATAAGACATGTGGCGGTATTTTATTAGATTGGAAGGGAAGTGGGAGTGGGAGTAAATAATATTTTATTAGATTGTAGGGGGAATGGAAAAGGAGGAAAAAACCTAAATGAGGGGCCAAAGGTTTTTACCCCCCCCCCCCTAAGATAAGTTTCCCCCCTCTATTTTGACATATTATTTGGATTGTTGGGGGGAAAAATCCAACACTAATCATGCTCTATTTCCCCCCTCTATTTTTGGATTTTTTCTTCCAACACTAATCATGGTCTAAGGGTGTAATTAATCTACTAACTCGGCCCTGTATCTACCTCTCAATTCTCATTTGGCTAGGAGCACTACCAGAAATGTTCTCATTTAGATAAACTAGTTAACTAATAATATGTCATTTGGTGTTTGTCAATACAGATTCCAAATGTTCTGGGTTTTGGCTTTGGTGTTCTTCAAATGGTGCTTTATGTAATTTACAAAAATGCAGACAGCACTAGAGCCAAGAGTGATAAGCAAAAGCTTCCTGATGAAGAAGAGAAAATTCCAGAATTAACAGAGCGGATTATTGAAATTGCAGAAATCAGTGCACTGTTAAATTCAGAGAAAGCTCCAGTGCCCATAAATCATGGAGTTGAAGAAGCTCATGAGCACCAGAATTTGGCGGAGGAAATCAGAGTTTAATAGATAAAATATCTGTGAACCAATCTCCATTAATGGTCTAAGTCTTTTATTTATGTTTTTGATCGTTGGATCAGTTTGTTTTCTTGTATTCTATGTCTATAACTTGTAAATAATGTGTGCTGTTTGATTTGCTCATATATCTATTTATGAGATAAAAATGATTGATCACTGATGCAAAAATGAAATTTGATTTTGAATTACACTTTGATGCATTGCAGTTTCTAAATCATTATATAAACACAAGAACATTGCATATTTAGCAGACATATGTAAATACTAAACATATGAAAAGTGCGTATATAGCGAACGATATAGTACATGGTGTCATTAAAATTCTTTACCTAGGCCTATTATACTACATACTTTATGGAATTAGTTATTAAGTGCTAAACAAGCAAGTGAAGAATGATAACTATTATTCTGCGTTGGGAATTGGCTACAACATGCATATATATAGCAGAAATAAATTTCAAAAAAAATGAAATTCCAAAACTTGGAACTGGATTATAATTTTTCTAAGATAGACATATTATGTTAAGAGAATCTCTTTTTGATAAATGTTGATGGAAACTGACCACAACGTTTGTTACCCCTCAGTTGTTCAATAGTCCAACATCTAACATTAATTTGCACGGCAGGAATTAACGTAGAATTCCGATATGTGAATCGGAAGAGCGTTAGGAATTTTGCACTATATTTTGTGCTTGCAAAAATAAGACATAAAGCAATTAGTTAGATCCATAATAATAATTTTATATATAAGTGTAGGAAACCTTAACATCCTCCTCCCTCCATGCTATTAAGATAGACAACCATTTTCACACAAATTGAGAAAACATATTCTATTGTGGTTGGAATTGTAAACTTTTTCTAGGTTCTTCATATTCTACCCTTACGCTAGATAATCCATAAAATGGGTTGAAATATCTTTGGAACTAGTATTTTTTTTCCCTTCTTTTTTTCAACAGTTGAAATGTGTTATATTGTTTATTATTCTCATTGTCTTGAAAATGATTTTTGTTAATAATAAAGTGACTTAAACACGAGTTTTTTTAGGCATCTAACAAAAAAACTATATATATATATATATAATTATTACAATTTAGAACAGACAAAAATAAAAGCCAAACATTTCTTTCAAAAAAAAAAATCCTTTTCTGTCTCTTCTCTACACACACTCTCTCCTCTCGTTCCAGTACAGCTCGTTGTTCTCCTCGGGCTATTCGTCACCCTTGCACCCCCCACCATCGCCGCCACCCTCTTATTATTATTAAATCATAATAATTCACTATTATGAATTATGAATTAATTACGGTCAAGCAATTGAGCGTCGGGCATTTATTCAAAGACACGGGTTCGATTCCCGTAAGGGATAGGTATTCATTGCCGGCCGCTTTCAGTTTTCTCCAAGTCATACCACTACTGCGATCGCCATTTAAGGTGTGTTTAATTGCCAAAATTTTCTATACAAAATGTTAGTTTTTCACTTAAATTTCTACTTTTGTACTGTTCAATTGGCCTTTTTATATGAAAAATATTTTTCTACTTTTAGTCAAGTGACCATATTTTCCAGACAAGGAAGGCAAATATTTTCCTTGAAGGGACCTAGGTAATTCGTTTTCTAAGGAATTGAAATTTCATATTTCTTAAGGATTATTTTTTAACTTATAAAATGTAAAAAATTAAAAAGCACCCACGTGACTTGAGAATTTCTCATTTTCTTTTTCTTTTTTCCTTTTTTGGGGGATTTTACGTAATATGTCATTTATTGTCAATGTTAACAAATATAAGATCTTATAATTATTTCAAATTTTTTACTTATGGAACGTTATTGAAATTTTATAATCTTGTTTTATCTTCATATTTATGCACAAACTACTCACTGAATTTCTTGTAATTTCTTCTATTTATTAAGTGCATTACTGGAACAGTTGCTGACCTCAAAATAATTTATTGAATCATGAATGGTAAACCGTCTGACGAGACTATAATCATCAGAAGCCTTACTCTATGCACACTATCTTCATAACTATTCTCAAATGTTCTCATCATATCCATGAAAAAAACATACAGGACAAAAGTTTGACATTAATTATCTTTTTTTATTCATCCTGATTTGATTTTTTCTTAAATATAAACATATATTCAGCTCAAAATTAGTGCTCACATAGTTTGACAAATAAAAATAAATTGACAAATAAAATAAAATATATCGAAAAAAGTACAATTTATATATATAATTTGATAATTTCTATAGAAAAATAATGACTATCAAATAATAAAATTTGGTAAAAAGATTGTTTCTATAGAAAATAATATCTATCAAACATTAAAAATGGAAAATAACAACTATTTCTATATGGAAAATTAAGCCAACTAAATATGTGTAATTGACATTTCCTATGAAATTAATTTTAAGGAATTCAATTAAATAAATTTATTTTCTTTCCATATATTTTCAATATTTCTAATCAAACAGTACCTTAGAGTTTCTCCAACTTCACTTATAAGCCCAAAATTAGTGAAGAGTAAAACATAAACAAACAATAATTGTTGAATTAACCGATAACAGTCCAAACCACACGAGAGAAATGCAAAGGCAACAGGGATAACATAAATAAAAGTGTTTTAAAAAGTTTTAGGCCGATAAATGTAGCTTGAATGAAAAGTGTTTTTTTTTTTCCTTGAATAATTTTACAAAGATCGGTCATTGACTATTGACCTCTAAATGTAACCAATTTATGCTTATCAAATCTGGATTATTTTTCATGGGCTGGTATTATTATTACAAATTACAAATATGTTTATTTGTGACAATAGAGTAACGGTCATGTGAACCTTGTTACCTTGACAATCAACTTTATATATGAAATTATTTTCTTATGTTAATTTGTTATTCATTTCTAGAAATTAATTACTATGAACAAAAACATTTGTGAGTTCTTGAACTATTGTAATATTAGTTCGTCGCACTTCAGGGAAATGACAAAACATTTTTATACAGCACTAGTTCAACCCGATCAGTGGCATAGCTAGACGAGGACCAGTGAAACAGCACCATCCCTTGACCCCTTCTCTCTCTCTCTCTCTTCCTTTATTTACATTTTTCCAATGCATACTTCAAGGTAAAAGATTGGGTTTAAATTGTTAAATAATACAATTATAAGATCAAACAATAATAAATATTGTTATTGTTTTCCATATTATTACAGGGGTTAATTTCACAAATCGTCCTCAATCTTTAAGTTAAGAATCGGTTGGGTTTCTAACCTTTTTTTTCGACATTCTAGGTCCCCCAACATTTCATAAATTTACACGATAAGTCTTTTTTGCTACTATTCCATCAATTTTTCATAAAAATGACCGTTATACACCTTATTTTTTTAATTTTAAAAAGAAAATATTTAAAATAATTAAAAAAAACCACCCTCATCCCTCTCAAGAATTGCCCGTGACCAACATGAAGGGGGTGAATCCCCATGTGCTACCGGAAAACGGGCCGTTTCCAGTTTCATAGGGGGAATTCACCCCCGCAAAAATGCTGTTGAAAAATTGGGGAGGTGAATCCCCCAAAAAATGCTGTTGTTCTGCCCTTTTTTGCGGCAGTCTGCTGCTATTTCTCATAGTATTTTGGGGCCCCTTTTTGTTGCCGTTTTCAGTAGCAAAAAAGAGGGATTCAACCCTCAAACTTTGGCGGCCAGAATCTGTGGTAGCAAAATTGAATATGTTTTAATTTTTCTTTCAAGAATTGGGAGGGTGGGATAGGGGAGGGTGTTTTTTTAATTTTTTATTATTTTTAAATATTTTTTTTAAAAATAAAGAGTTAAAGGGTATAACGGTTATTTTTTGAAAAATTGACAGAATAGTCACAAAAAAAAACCTATCGTGCGCATTTATGAAAGATTGAAGATCCAAGATGTCAAAAAAAGTTGAAGATACAACCGATTCTTAACTCAAAGGTTGGAAACGATTTGTGAAATTAGCCTTTATTACAAAAATTTGGGGGTGAACACTGAAGGTAAAACTGTGAAGAAGCATTAATTATTTAATTAATTAATTTATTTATTGCTTTTTTGAAAAAATTAGTATTAAATTTCTGCATTCACTAGTAAAATGCCGTGACTCCGTCACTGGATTCCATCGAATCGAGTTACTTTTATTTCTCCAGCTTAAAACGACAGATGAGAACGGATAAAAATAAAGATGGAAAAAAAGGTAAAAAGCAAAGGCGTGAATATGATGACATGACATAAAATTAAAATGCACCTCAAAGACTCGACCATGGAGTCTCATCATTGTGTTGTGCCATGCTTGATGCCTTGTGAGCAATTATTTGTCACGTCTTCATATTTTTATTTTTTATTATTACTTTAGTAATAAATTCATATATTGTACGGTCCAATGATTTGCCTTTTATTTATAATTAATGCAAGTTGTCTATATGGCTCTTACTGTTTCTTCCCAATTTCACAGCATATCATCTCATGTAAACCCCCTGTCATATCTCAATATTCTTCCTTAAATATTATGCAAATTGTTACATTATATATTAAGTAATTGGTGTTAATTACTAAATATTAACTAGGACATATATATCTCTATTAGATCACAATATTGATATATATATATATATATATCAAGTCAAATGTGTATATATTATATTATTTAATTGCTATCGGTTTAGTGATATGTACACTGATTTTTGCAGGCATAAGCTGTGTTTTTTTTCTCCCTTTTAGGAAAAAGGGTAAATTATTTTGAAATCTGTCCCATTATACCCGTTAAAAAAGAAAAAAGGTAACTGGTACCTTATTTCAGATTTTTTATTTCTCAACAGTGGAGTAGTAATAATAATCAGTAAGAATCATTTCAAAAGTCAAACTACTCCACCATTGTAAGTTGAAACCACTAATTACCTAGTTGGGTTTATTAATTAACTAGAAAAACGCTTAAACATTGTTAAGGAAAACTTGAAAAGTTAAGGGTCTAAACGTCTCAAATAGTGTGGTTTTGGACCTTCAACTTCTAAAAGTGAGCTTTTTGGTCCCTTAAATGTTTAAATAATCTGCTAATTGAGCCTAGACTACGTATATATGATGGGAATATTCAATTCAATTGATATGTTTTGAGAACTGAATGGCATATCGATTTGAAACAATAACTGGTCAATGGTCAATAGACTGAAGTATATGAAATCAAAAGTATACTGGATATGCATAAAAAAATAAACGAAAAGATACACAAATATTTGAAAAAAATAAATTTATCATAAAAGTATTATTAATTTTTAAAATTTCTACAAGTTTTATCGATAAACCTGAAATACACTTAAATAACTTAAGTTCAACTTTTTTCTTAGAAGATACTCACGTTTGAGGCGAAAGATCCCAAATTCGAATCACATAGAACCTTCTCCTATTCCCCTTCATATTTTGGTCTCAAATTGAATGTGGATGCTTCGCTAATGGATGGTGAGACTGCTATACGTAAGTGGCTGTGGAACAAGATGAAAAAGGAATGCTGATTGGGTACTTTGCAACGAGAAGAAAAGGGAAGCCAACTGTTGAACAAGCTAAAGCATACGCTCCCTTGAAAGGTGCTTTTTTTGCTCAACATCATAGCCTTCCCATCACAGAAGTTGAATCTAATAGCTGGCTTCTAGTTCAAAGTTTAAAGTCAAGCTCACATCTTCACTCGAACTCTTTTATTTTACGCGATATTAATTCGCTCTTGGTGCAGCTTGATTGTGGGCCGTGCAGCTTTATTTGTCGAATGGTGAATAATGTTGTCTACATATTAACTACTTATTCGCTTGAGTCAGGGTTTGAGTGTAATACTACCTAATATTGCCCTATCTTTCTGAACTTGGCGGTTTGCCATGATATGAAATTATGTTTTTCTCTCATAATAATAATAATAATAATAATAAATAATAATCTGGACACAAACCTCACTTTTAAAAGATAGAGACCCTAAATTATGGTAGCTCAAAGGTTGGGGAGTATAGTCAAATTTACCTGAACTTTAGAAATTCTGGCTCAACAAATAATAATTAAATTAAAAAATGGAAAACGAAAAGCGTCCTTGTCTATTCTTGGAAATTCTAGAGATCAGACGAGAGCATGCGTAATATTAGATTATAATAATTAATCATCATTTCGTGAACAGGTCTGGATCTGCTGTCTCCAAACTCTGTCTCGCTTACTGTCCGTCCAATAAAATCGTTACAAATGTTTGATTTATTTACAAGTTAACATTTTATTAGTTAATCAAATATTAATTAATTAATTAGTAGTTTATTAGTTAATCAAATATTAATTAATTAATTAAACACGTATAACGATTTTATTAGACAGACAACAAGCGAGACATGGTTCGAGGACCACATATCTAGACCATTCATAAACACTAATAATAATCCTCCTGTTGCAAAAAAATAATAATAATCCTCCTAATCAACTCACCTTTCCTAGAAGCTCAATTTCATCATAAATCCTTCCTCTCACTCGCCACTAATCAAATCCCACATTGGATCCCAATTATTTCCTCCCCTCCCTCTCCAATCCCATGGCTGCCACCACCTCCTCCACCTTCTGCAACTCCACCGGCCCCAGGCTCCGCTCCTCGAGCCACGGCTCACAAGGGTGCACGGCTAAGTTCGATGGCGTGGCCATGTGGCTCATCAACGGCTTCACCACTGCATTCTTTGCTTCCTTGGAACGATGTTCTTGCATCCGTATTTCCACCCACGAAGATGAATTTGGCGATGAGGCTAACGATTTGCCCCTGATTCTGAATGACGGGAATGTTGGAGATGATGGTGTAAGGCGGAGGAAGCTCGAGAATTGATCCGGCTGCCGGAAATTATAACAAGACTTCACCGGAGGATCGGTTGATAATATGTAAGGTGCATGCATGGATCGATGATTTTTCTTTGTTAAGCTTGAAACATGCATAAATGTGTATTAATTGTTGTGTGATGGATTTCATCAAAACTATGAAATATGGTGAAAGCCTCTTCATTTTAATTTAATTACATAAATAGTCCCTAAACTTCTCCTTCCACATAAATGGAATCTCCTATAATTTAGAGATTGTCCTCTAGTAATTTGCAATAATCCAAACCAATATTTTGTATTTTAAGCATATATACACTATAGTAAACTTAAATATTAATTCACAATTTCTTTTCCTCCATAGTATGATCTACCTGTGATTGGAGATGAGAACCAGATTTCTGTACTCGAAAATGATTCTCAAGTGATCAAGATGAAAGTTGGTTCATCAAGTGTTTGAAAAAAAAATTTCATCTTTGCAAAGCGATCCACTATAAAAGAAAAATGTATGAAAATCCTATTTTTGAACATCCTGATCACTAATCTTAAAACTTGTAGATGACGAAGTAAAATTCTGACAACTTGCACAGTCCACGCTCGTTCCAAAAATGTTTAATTTCTTGAATCGATTAAATAATTACAAAACTGTTTAAGGATGCCTCAATTATTTCCCCGGAATAAGGAATGAGTGAAAAATATTCAAAAAGTTTCTTATTTATTTACTTATTTTACAAAAGCTACTTTCAGCAATTACGAATGATTTTGTTGTCTCTATAATCATCTCTTTCCTGGGTCTATGTTGGTTTTAGCTTTTGCCTTTAAAATTTCGTCCTCGAAGGAACCTTATCAGGACTAGTGTGAATTGTCATCATTATATAATACAAGATGTAATAATATAATGTTATTGAATATTTTAAAAGTGATCCCATTGGCCATATGTCACTATATTTTAATTAGGTTAATTTCACATATCGTCCTTAACCTTTAGTGTTAGTATCGATTGAGTCTGTAACTTTTTTTTAACACACTGAGTCCTAAATCTTTCATTAAGCTGCACAAAAGGTCTTTTTAACACTTTCTGTCAACTTTTCCGTTATATCATTGACCAAATTACTATTATACCCTTAATCTTTTTAAAATTAAAATAGAAGGTTTTAAAATATGAAAAAATAATATAAAATAAAATAAAACAAGAAAAGAAAAAATGGGGGGGGGGGGGTTTGATCACCCCCTAATTGGCTATTAGAAATGGCAACCAACTGCTACCATTTATGGCAGCCAAAGTTGGGAGGGGGGAGACCCCCTATGTGAGCTGCCATTTCTGACCGCTCACATAAGGGGTCTCCCCATTTTTTGTTGTCGTTTCCAGTAGCCACGGCAAAACTGCTGTCATTTTCGGCAGCCAAAAAGGGGGAGACCCCCTTCTGTGAGCTACCATTTCTGGCAGCCTTGACCCCCCTACTTTGGCTGTCAGAAATGGCAATTCCATCCTTTTGGCTACCGGCAGACAAAGTCGGAGGGGAATACCCCCATGTGAGCTATTGGAAAACGGCAGCTCAGAGGAGGGTCTCTCCCCCTTTTGGCTGCCGTTTTCTGCAGTTTTTACTGCCATTTTCGGCGGCTAATGGCTGCCTAAAACGGTAGCCAAAAGGGGGAGACCCCCTATGTGATCTGCCAGAATTGGCAGCTCACATGGGGGGTTCCCTTTCCACTTTGACTGTCGGAAATGGCAGCAGAAACGACAGCTAATTGGGGGGTGACCATCCCCAATTTTTCCTTTTCTTTTTATTTTATTTTATTTTATATTATTTTTTCATATTTTAAAATATTCTATTTTTAATTTAAAAAAGATAAAGGGTATAATGGTAATTCGATTAATGATTTAACGAAAAAGTTGACGGAAAGTGTCAAAATGACCTTTTGTGCAGCTTAATGAAAGGCTAGAGACTCAGCGCGTTGAAAAAAAAAAGTTAGAGACTCAGCCGATACTAACACCAAAAGTTGGGGACGATATGTGGAATTAACCCTTTTAAATTTTATCTAAAATGTTACTATAATTTTCAAAAGTTATTTCATCTACCGTCATAGAGTTAATTGTAGCAAATGACATTGAACTCTAACTGTAATTCAATCACTGAATTTTAATTGCCTGTAACTAGGTTACCGAACTTGTATTTTTCTAGTAACTAGTAAATATATGTAAGTGCGATGCACGTGTTACATTTTATTTTTAGTTCAAATCCGCGTAGATATTGTTATACAGTATGTGTAATTGATAATACATGAAATATTAATAATATTTGTTTTAATAACAAAATAAAATAATGTATAGCACATAACGTATAATACCTTTCTACAGATAAAATTTCAAATCTAAAATAGATGGCGCATATTTTTACCTTAAAAAGTCAAAATTGCATTATAAAGTGGTCCGATTGTTCATTGAGCTTGCTTTTTCATTTTTAAAACATTTGATACAAACAGAAAATAAATTTTCATACATAAGGCCCCATATTTATATAAGTAAAATAAAATAATGCCTAGTATAAAGACGTGAAAAAATAAATATAGTAGAAACTAAACATTAAAGCTAGAAGTATGTCTCACTTTATTAAAAAATAAGCATTTATAATAGAACAATTTTAGAGAAACATGAAAAAGTGACATTATCACATAGCACAAATTCTTTGGATGATGATTACATAGTTATTTTTTCATCATCCAATGAATTTGTGCCATGTGAGAATATCACTTAATAATGTCTCATTTTCATGTCCTCCTAAAATTTTTGTTTACAGTATCATCGTCTTGGTTAAAAATTTATACGGTAAAACTTGCCGCTATTATTCCTACTAATTATATAATTTTTTGGACATTAAATCATAAGCGAAGAAAACGAAAATGAAGAAAATTACAAAAGATAGATAAACACATACATGCATTGCACACACGTATTTGGAAAATACATAAACATATGGATGAACACAATAGTTTTGCACATGTTCATTTCCAAAACTCATCAAGAAAAAAAAGAAAAAAAGGAAAAAGAGAAGAAGTTTCTGGGAACCGTGTGGCTAAGCAAGCTTTAAATAAAAAAAAATGTAGAAGTTTCTCGGACCGTGTGGGTTTAGCAAACATTCAGGGGGGTAAAAAGAGAAAGAAGAAGAAGAAGTTTACTGTTTGAACAGTAAATGAACACTAAACTTGAAGTTGACCTTTTCGTATAGTAGTGATTAGATAATTGAACTTCAGTTTAACGACAATTGTGTTACTCAACTTTGACTTATGTTAAGTTAATCACCAAACTTCTCTTCAAAAAAGTAAAAATAAAATAATCACTAAACTTTTGATTTTATTGCAATTTTGTTACTCAATAAATAGGGCATTCCGATTATTAACATAAATTGAGGACATATCTTAAAAATCGTTGACATATTATAACATATTGACATGGCAATCCATTTAAGAATAATTAAAATTAATATGTCAAAATAGATGTTAAATGCTAAGATTTGTGTAAATCATTCAAATCATTCTTCCATTTTCCCTCTCTAATAAGACGTGTCATTTCAAGCATTAAGTTTTTGCTTGTCTTAGGCTTTAATTAAATGATGAAGTAACAATGTCGTGTCAACATAATGACTTTATTGCAACTAAATAAAAATTTAGTGATTTAACTGGTGATGATTAAAGTTAAATGACTTAATTACTGTTAAATTGAAATTTAATGACCTAACTGCAAGCAATTAAAGTTCAAGTGATTTATTTGCAAGTAGAGTGAAAGTTGGGACCTTTTTTTCTGAAAGGAAATTCATTAATAACCCGCTAGTATACTTTAAAATAAAAAACTTATCTCACTTATCAGTAAACTTTTCAAAATCTTACTTTGATTGGCATAGAACTTCTCGAAATCAACTATTTTTCAAAATTAAAATCTTATCATTTAATTGTGTGTGTCTATATATATATATATATATTATATTACTAATGGAAAATGTCACATTGTAGAATCTATTTTTCCACATCTTTGCTTTATTAATTTTTAAGCCCATATTGACTAAGTGGCAAATGTTACAAGTTTTATTTTTATAAATTTAGTCGGAAGTGAAATAAATATTAAAATATAATAGCATATGAGACAACTTTCTGAAAATTTTGACGGTAATTAAAGAAAATCTGAAAGTATAATAGAGTAAGATGATTTTTTTTTTAAACTTCAACGATATTTGAAATAATTAACTCATGTAGTATCTGATCAAAAAGTTCGTTGATATGGGTTGTAATTCAAAAGAAAACAAAAATTTAAGTCAACAGAGGTTCTAAGAGGTGTCAACCACTAATGTAGGGCAAGCTACATGTCAAAGAGATAGTTTTTTGCTTTTTGGTTCATTGTATAGGTAGGAACAACGTCTAGAGTATTCCTAATATGAAGGGGAAATGTAAAGAGAAAAAGGAGGGGAACCTAAATGAAGGACTAAATTTAAAATTTTCCTAAGGAATTAACATGGGCTCCTTGTTAAAGAACCTGAGATCGGAAGAGCGTCGAACTATCAAATTTATCCCCGTGGAAAATTTCTCTCCTGCTTTCATGTGGAAGTTTAGCTCCAAATTTGGATCTTTCACTCTAAATTTGGTGTTTTGACCCCCATATATTGTATAATTTTGTGAGAAGAAAAATCCAGCTTTTTGGGTTTTTCTCACGTGGAGATAGCCTCAATGCCATAAAGTAACAGCTTTTGGATCTAGATTATTACTAAAGCTTTTGCATTTATTTTTAGTGGAAATTAGTTAATACACACCCATTGAACCTTATAATTAGAAAAATACTTATTTTAATTTTTAATTAACAAATTACAAATATTAAGTCATTTTATTTAGAAGAATACGGTTAGTGTAACAAATTACAATTAAAAGTGTAATAAGTATTTTTGCAATTTGTTTTCAATAACTACTGTCAAGACCAAAATAGTTATAATTGAGAGTATTTTTCTAATTTATTATAATGTAACAACTTATATGTAAAAATCCATTTCTTTTTATTTATAAAAATCCATTTCTTTTTATTTTCTATGATTATTACTAAAAGTTTTGTATCCCTTTCAATTTTTTTTTTCCCAATAATATTTTGATAGTGTGGGCTAGCCCGTGCCCTCCGTTGAATCTGCCCATGGATATATTCGACCTTGAAGTGGACTGGGTCTCATCTTTTTGCAAAGTGAACCTTGAGACCATCAGATGCCGAAGCATCCACGTTGCTACATTTAATTGGGCTCTCCTGGACTGATCCGTAAACTTCCCAGCCTAATTGACAAAATAAATACGGTAATGGTTAAGAGGTGCTTCTCTGTGTGTAATAATTGATCAAAATGCCATAGCCATACGTACTGTGAAATTGTGATATTTGAACAATCCTATCTTTTAAACCAATTTTTAGTATCTTGGGGGTTCGTTAATAACTCATATTTGGTAAGATTTGACTTGAGATACTGTTCTACAAGAGCATCTCCAATGTTACTGTTGAGAAAGGATGTGTAGCTTGTATGACGAGGAATAAGATAAAGTGGCAAGGAATATTCATTCACATTGTGAAAGAGGGTGTCAAGGATTGAATAAGAAGATCGTAAGTGCGACATATTATTTTGATTCTCTTGTCTCAATCTTTTCATTTGTTCTCTATCTTTCTTCTATACGTCTCACACCTTACTATTTCTATATCAAGTGCTCCACACATGACAAAAACTATGAAAGATGAAGACAAGAGAATATATAGTACTGGACATGTGTTTAATAAATGGGTTAATTACACCTAACGACCTCAACTTTTCACCTTTTTATCGATTACGTCCCTAATCTTTAATTTTCCATTTTTACGTC
>CAVNYN010091958.1:3790-22345 GCA_963692815.1 Nyctanthes arbor-tristis
TCCCTTGTCTTCCCCCCCCCCCCCCAAAAAAAAAAGTCACGATTTTACTTGAAATAATTTTAAAACTAAATGCACCATTTTGACCATGCAAAATCAGTGGTATAATCAAGAAAAGAAACTAATATATTACTAATTAGAAATCAAAGCCAAGTAAATTACTATAAACAAATTGAAAAGAACTCAAACAAAAAATGAACAATTTATATTTCAATGCTCATACAAATATACTTACTTATCTAACTAATACTTAAAAGTTAAAATCTGAACAAATTTTTTTTTTTTTTTTGAAAGGAAAAAACTGAAAAATCAATAGGAGAAAAAAAAAACTAATAAACCCAAATGACAATAATATACAACAAGAAATAGAGAAGGCAAGAGACTAGCTAGTAATCACTAATCAGAGTTGGCAAAGAAAACTGAAAAGTGTGGAACTTGATTGAGTTGAAATAGCGATATTATTTGAAAGAAAAATAGGAGAGGAAATTTTAATCTTTTTTTCTTTTATTATTGTTTTAAAAAGGTTTCCATAGTCTTATGTATATATACACACATATATATACACATGTACACACACTGTACACATGAGATTTAGATTTGCGAAGATAATTTTTCTTTATATCTTTCAATAAAATGTCTTTGGGCAAAAAGTCTTTGAAAACCCCAAAATCCATTATTAACAAGAACCAAAGTTCTAGTCGACTTCTTTTGCTAAAATGGGACAAAAAGAAAATTAAAATCTTCGTTAGATGTGTACAACATGCCCTAGACAAAGATTCTCATACAAAATGAACATATTTATTTAACTTAAAAGGATCCATTTTGCTATTATGTGTCTCTCCTGTAAACAACCAAAGTCCTCAAGAACCATCGTAGTGTTCCTAGTTTGTAGGGAAATATCAATATATTAATCGATTTGAAGTAAAAATCATAGGGAAAAAAACATAATATAATATAGTATATATTACATATAGAATAGAATATTAGTTAAGTGAAATGGCATCTTGGAAATTGTCTGCTAATTTGTATTATATCTACGTCATTTTCAACTATATTACAAGGAGAATTTTCAACACAATAATTATAAACCGGGGAAAAAAAGGGAAACTAATTATTAAAAGGGAAAATATTTTTGGTTAACAGATTTATATAATTAAAAATATAAAGACATTTTTTTAAATAAAAATTATAAAGACATAATTAAGCATATCTTCGGCTAAATTTAAAAAAGTTCGTTTATAAGTATGTACCTAATGTTTAGAATAATTTGTTACTTAATAAACTCTTACGTTCATTTATAAGTATGTTGATTATTTATTTATTTATTTATTTTGAAGGGGCATAATCTATATTTATTTATATATATATATATATATATATAATTAAGAGAGCTAAGTCTCGGTACCTTTTGTACCGTGATTTTCCCACCTTTTTTATTTGGTGTATCTTGCGGTAAATATTCTTTTTTATTTAATCCCTCTTAATTCGTTAATTCACCATCTCCGCTGTATATGTTGGTGAGTTTAATATTATTTGAATTTTTTTAACGTATTTTACAATTTTTTTTTGAATTTTTTTAGTTTTATTAAAATTTTTTAAAATGGGGTTGGCAACATGTGTTTTTTATTTACTCGACGCGAACTACCCTACCCCATACCCGTTTGAAACATGTACAGAGCAGGTATGAGTGGGGTTGGTAGAAACGGGTCAAGATGCGGGGGAGACACATCCAATCAGAACTCGCCCCTTTGTCATTTTTACTATTAGGATTTCTTTTATTTTTAAATTAATTAAAATGTGATGCCTATCGCATCTCATTTTTTACCCCCAATTTCCAGATTAATTAGATTTGAAGATTTATTCTTTTTTTGCAAGAGAAACGTCGCTTCTTTCTATAAACGTCTTCATATCTGACTTCACTTCAATTGAATCGTATGATATTTGAAAATTTAAATTTTGTGTAAAATGTTGTGCCTTGGGTTGGTAATGACTTAATAATAAGTTGAATGTAAATTATAACACAATTTTTTTTTTTGAATTCTCATCACATTTCATTTTTCCAAAAACTATACGTAAAAATGTTTACAACAAATATTACCAATTTTTATAATATGTTGTTCGACTCATGTTTTAACTTTCATAATCTACACATTGGAATCACTTATATTTTATGGCTAATTTTAATTATAGAAATGACAAATTTAAATTTAATAATATTGTACATTTATCGTTAAACTTATATTTTTGAAGGTATTGAATTCTGGTAATAGATTTTCCCATTACTGTATATATGTACGAAGGATTATATGTAAAAATATATATTATCTTTTAAACGATTTGAACTTCACGATTACTAAATCTATTGATCTTATTGATTTAATTAATGTATACTTGTATTTTTATATTTTATATGGGGTGTAAATATTACAGACTTATTGTTCAATTATTTAATAATATATTTTAATAAGTTTTTCTATCTGTGCAACGTATGAGTGGTTTAACTAGTATGTTGAAATGATATAACTAGCTTGACCCTTTTTTTTTGTGAAAGGACATAGCTAATTGACGAGAGAGAGAGAGAGAGTAAATATTTTATGGTCATCATCTCTTATGTTTATCCTTAGTACGGCTCTCAGACAAAATATAGTAAATATTTCTCTATTAATAAATTTATTTATACAATAAAATACAACCAAAATAAAAGATTATTAGAATCAAAGAGTTAGCTTACGTGATTAAAGGCCTAATCTCTTGTTAGAATTACCCGTATACAAATCCCTACATCCCCCCCCCCCCCCAAAATCCCCTTTTGTACAAAATAAAAGAGGATCAAAGTAGATAAAAATAAAAATTATAGGTTTGGTACAACTTTTTTGTTTACCATACTAAAAATATTAAAAAGTGTCACACAACATGATAATCAAGTGAACAATAAAAACTTTATGTAGATGGCCCACCAGCCGAAAAGGATATGGGTCCTGAAATTGAAGATGATACGGGTACCCCAGCTGTCTTTCCACTTATTTTTTCTTCAAATAGATTATGAATATGTACTTAGTCTTCCCACTAATTATTTCACCTTGGAACCAATGTAACATTGGTAGGACAATCTATTACTATATTCTTGCTAGAATTGAATATTTGGCCATCAAGCCACCCTTTTCTCTATGTAGATTTGTGAAACCATTAATTCTGCCAGCCGTATGTAGAACTATTTTGCCCACTATAGTTTATAATTTATCTGTCGTACTATATACAAATTGTTTTTAATTTAAACTTAAATATTTTTATGCATAAGAATTAGCATTTCTTCTAGTTCAATAAACCTAAAATTTATTGATTTTGATGTGGGGTAACTCAAAAACGAAACATCATTTGTTCATATGCAATTTTTGCATGAAGTTGGGATTGTTATTTCTAACACGTCAATAATGGTGAGTAAAGTTGGAAGAAGGTAGGAGTACTAAAAGGCCACGATGAATCACCTGTTTTTCTCAAGCTAATGCTTGTTAGGTATCTTGATTGTTTGATACCTCACAATGAAATAATAAAGAAAACACTTTATTTTAAATTAAACGGATAACAAATTGACTGATAAATTTTAAAGTTGTATATTAATTAATTAACTATAGACATGAAGTCTTAATTATTTTATTGTATTATTGTACTAGCAAGTTGGAAGTTGGCCAAAAATAATATAAAAAGAGCAATATTCTTAGATACAATTCATGTTCATCCTGGAATTTAATTACTTGCTCATTTTCATGTTAATCGTGATCTTTTTGGGAGTAAGAAGTATTGTGCGGTAAAATTGGTGGAAGTACATGTCATGTCAATGACTAGACTTTCATGTTTTGTGTGTCTGAATAGACGACGGCCCACCGCCGCTGATGGTTGCAGTCCCCAAGGAAGATTTTCTCATCTCTGCACTTTGAAATAAAACCCCACCCCCACCAACTGCTTTGCTAGTTGACAAATTTTAACAACCGCGGTCCGCCGTCTAGTTGGAAGAAGTACTTACGTCAACAACGTCTGATTCGTGGTTAGTTTCTTGGTTCGCTTTATGAGATGATCCACCTCAACGTAAAGACGTGAAATCACTCTAAATATCATATGGCATGTTAGTTAGTTTTAAGTTTGTCGCTCGTTGATGTATGTGAACTGGTTAATGATGTAAGGTATCCCTCTCTCTGTATAAGCATATCAAGTAATATGTTTGTTATAGTTTCTTTAGACTATAGTAGTGTTTAAAAACCTCTCATCTCATGTAACCTGTATAGACACGTCATATGATTTTAAATGCAAGTGACATACATTGATACTGGTCAAATAGAATGAGAGGTTTTTTAATATTGTTGTTAGTTTCTATTAGCTAGATTTTATGCAATCGCCATCTCAATATATAATACGAGGTAGTTAGTCCCCTCAAATTTCAACTAACTAACTAAAATTTTAACACCTTGGTAATGAAATGTAAAATTTGAACGGATATATGGATACAAAGAGAATTAAGTTTTGCAATAATAATCCAAACATATCTATGCTAGAAAACAAAATGAAGATTTGAAAAAATGTTGCCTTGTTAGGAACATTTTCAGTAAGGCCAAGAAGCATGATTTTATTATTTAATAATTTAATAATATACAACTATTTTGTGTATTTTTCATAATCCCACTCAAGATATTGTTAATCTACTTTTAAAGAATTTGTTTATTGAGTCCTCTTTAGCCTTCAAATCCATATAATATGACATCATGTTGTTTCTTTATTTACCCAGTAATTAGTATCCATAATATATCCGTAAACAATATCGTCCTCATCAAATCAGGTTTGTTTTACAAAGTTACGCAGCTAAAAAATAATAAAAGTTTTTTTCGCTGTCTATATATCTTTGACTTAGAAGTGACCAATCAAGATAATGCACGTCACAGGCAAATATCATAGAATCAGTCACTTTGTAATAATATATATTAAATGAACTAGGGTTTGGTAAATGTTGACAACACGGTAATTGAACATAGTTTGGTCAACGGATGCCTAATTAATTATTCATTTCAAAATTTTAAAAGCAAGGAAAAGATAGTATAAAAATAGAGCAATGATTTAATGATATGATATGAATCACATGATGCATATAATGAGGCCTAGAAGTTATCCAATGACCGATCAAATACTCGTCGACGGGTTTAAGTTTTTTATAACTTCAAGGGACAAAGATGAGGTGGTCCTCCTGCCAATATAATAGTAATAAATTCGTGAGACTGAATCCAACGGCTTACTGGAGGTCAGGTTCAGATATTTGTTACACTAGAAAAAAGTTATATTATTTAGTACTTTTTTTTATTATTATATATTGATCCGTTCGTCTCAATGGTTATTTTGTTTTTGAGGTTGCACTTCATATGCTTTCTCTCCGTTTTGTCTATTGAATAACACTGGATCTGATATCTTAATCAATCAAAATTACGTCTCTTTTTGATGAACTACACTCAAGACATATACTGGTACTAAGCGTGCAAAGGAATAGTATACGTTAGATAGCCAATCGATCAAAAGTACTTTTTTCTTCAAGTGACAATACAAACTATGGAGAGAGCTGACCAAATTGCAAAGCTTTTAGATTGGACCAGATCTTCATGACACAATAATATTATAATTTTTTGAGATTGTTCAGGATACAAATCTTATTTGTTTGGAATAATTTATCAAATAAAAATGTTCATAAATCGTGTAGATTGTTAATCAGTAAGGACTAAGGAAGCATAAAACCAGGTTTATATTATTCACTCGAGATACGCTACAAAATCGAATACCTAGGACTCGGATGCCAAAAGTAAAAAGATAGGGACCCAAATGCTAAATCATTCATACCTCCGCTACCTTCTATGTAATTTCTTTTTCTTAATAACAATTTCTCTTCCAAGTAGGTCCGAAGTGCTTTAAACTCAACGTAAAGACTAGAAAGTAATGTGTAAAAGGAGGTATCACTTTGCCAATTCCTAGAAAAATAGGCCTCCTTGTAAAGTACAAAGATTGCTTTCATTACCAAATTACTACATAGCCACTTGAATTTATCATCGTTTAAAAATTTTTGCTTTTGTAACATGAGAATGAATGTGCTATAAATCTCTCTCAATCAATCTAAATTATATCACAAGTGTAATTTTAAGTTTGTAATAAACATAGCTAATAATTAAAATAATGGAATCGAAAGACTAAACCTACAACTTGTGAAAATAATTTTGTTTATACCTTAAAATACATAAGTTCACTTGAAAGAGATAATTTTCTTAATGTAATTTTAAATCTTAATTAATTGCATTGCAGATTATTTATTGTTAATTTCAAACGATACGAATCTGAGGACAGCTACAAATAACAAGGCATTGAATACATCTTTGACACAAGAAAGCAATGTACACCGTCTTCACATTAAACTTATTTAATTAGCTAGATCTGAAATTTATACGAAAATGTACATTCATCCAATTGACTAGCGCTCCTAAGTCTACTTTATTTAAGTTAAATAATTAGCTCATGATACTTCCAGGGGTGTAGGCAAGGGTGGCCACCCCTTACCCCAACACAGCTTATTTTGAAAAAAATACATTTTTTGACCATATAAATAATTGTAAAAAAAAAAATTAATATACAAATTAGTATTAATCTATATTTTTGGCACACCCCGATATCGATGGCTGACTCCGCCCCTGGACACTTCAGATATAAGCGTAAAGCACCTAGCTAGTTTGGCAAGTTACTGAATTGGTCAGAAATTTTGGCCTAGACAGTCTCACGACGCAACTGAAAATGCTGCAAGGCAATGCAAGTATACAAAAATGACAAGATATGATACCATTTTTAGCCTTTTGTATATTTTACCTCATTGTACTTATAATAATAATATACAACAAGAGAAAAAGATTCAAGTTTAAGTTGTTTGAGAATAATAATTGTAGCATATATAGTCGAACCCTAACGAAGAAGATTAAGAAACACATGATTACATGGGTTGATAAATGTTGCATCAAGTTATAGCCTGCAATCAATGATCAAATAAATTAAATGATCAATTGAATAATTTCCAGAAGACCAAATGATGTGAGAAGCACAAACTCTGTCTTTTTAACAACTACATAATCAAATTATGTAGAATCCTAATCAAATTATTGCAGACACTTGTTGGTTGATAAAAGTTACAATTATTATTATTATTTTTTTTTGGGCTCAGTTTGACTTCTAAACTTGTTTTATCAGTTGGTTTATTATTTTCAACACCTTAGATATTTGTACTTTGAGTATTGAAAATAGTAATTATAAATCTATATATTTTCAGTGACACATAGAAAGGATGTATATATATACACTAAGAACGAGATTGTCGCCGCTGCATGTTTATAGCTTTTGCAAGTCGTCATTATATGTGTCTTGTAACAGATTGCTAGTCAAGATTAGCATGTTTTCATTGGCTTATTTATGCAAAAGACTCGTAACGTTTAAAATTGCTGGAAAAGAACCTTTCATTTTAGCATTAGACAAGCCTAACCTTTATTCAAAAAATCTAATCTTTCACAACGAAGCCTGAACGCCATTAATATATTGAAATAGACAAGGGAAAAAAAATTTTGGTGGGGGGGGGTGATGATGAAAAGAACTACTACTTGAAGGCATTAAATGCGAAATTGTCATGTTCTCAAAAAATTAGCCATCCATCAACGGATAGATCGAATTATACTCGTGGAACAAAAGCCATAGAGACTCTTTAGCCATTATCTGAAAATAAATACTCCCTCCATCCCACAAATATATTCTGTTATACAATTTTTATCAATCCTAAAAAGACTTACCAATTTTGAGTATGTCTTAAATTTTTCAATTTCATGTATGCACACAATTAATGAATTTTGTTATTACTCTATATCAATTACCTATATACATTAATTGAAGGTAAATTTAATATTCCAACTACTCCATCTGTCCCATAAAGATATTCTCTTTTGATTTTTAACACAAATTAAGAAAACTTAATTAACGTTATTAAAAATGTATAATTTAAGAAGGGTTAATTTCACAAATCGTCCTCAATCTTTGGATTAAGAATCAGCTAGGTTCCCAACCTTTTTTCCGACCTTATGGGCCCCAACCTTTTATAAATTCGCACGACAAGTTTTTTTTTTTACAGATTCCGTCAGTATTACTGTTAAATTTTCAATGAAATTAATGTTATTCCCTTTAATTTTTTAATTTTTAAAAATAAAATATTTAAAAATAATAAAAAAAAACTGTCATTTTCGGCGGCCCATGGGGTCTCCATTTTGTAGTCATAAATGGCAGCATAACCCCACCCCGGTAGCATTTTGCTGCCAGAAAAATGGGTTTTTTTTGGGGGGGATACACCCCCTTTTTTGACTCCTGGAAATGACAACTTTTTTTTATTTTTAAATATTTTATTTTTAAAATTAAAAAGTTAAGAGATATAACGATAATTTTATTAGAAAGTTGACGGTAATATTGATGGAATCCATTTGAAAGGACCTATCGTGTGAATTTATAAAAGATTGGAGACCTGGGTGGTCGAAAAAAAGGTTAGGGACCCAGCCGATCTTACCGCAAAGGTTGGGAACGATTTGTGAAGTTAACCCATTTAAGAATATATTTCCTTATATACCCTTTACTTAATATTTCACTTTATTTCCTTTTTCATTATTGATTTCCATGCAAGGTAAATAAGGACATATTAGAAAACTAAAAATTTAATTAAGGAAAAGGGAATATAATTTGATACAGATATAAAAGGAAACGGGGAATATCTTTATGGGACGGAGGGTGTATATTAACTATTGTTCTTTAATATGTGGGAAAACAGCTAGTGATCTATCTTTATAGGACAAATGGAGTAAATAACACACAAAAGAACAAGGAAAATCAAGAAGCACATAACAATGATGAAGCAAAAAAAAAAAAAAAAAAGGTGAACACATGTCACCATTCACCAAAACAAAATATATCAGTGCTTTGACTACCAGAATTTTTTTTCTCTAGCACTTGATAGTAAGCTTTGTAATCGAGACGACCTAACTTTTCTAATTTAATTCAAGTACACGATTATCAAATTCTAGCTAGTGAATTGGTTTGAGATATGACTTAGAACCCAGTCGGAGAGAAATTAACATTCACTGAACTTGAGCCATTCAAGAAAATGTGACGGGGAAGTGGCTCTGCCCGACAAAAGGAAAAAGGAAAAATGATCTGAGCAGAAATGGTGAAAGATAGTAATACTCCGTGTAATCTAGACCATTTTTATGGTTTTTCTATGGAAACGACCTCTATGGAGAAGGCAAGAAACAACTACTCGTTTCTTGTTTTGTACAATAGTGGTCTTCACAATATGGAGTGTGTGATTTCCATTAAAAAACCGTCGTCGTTATCAACTTCCCTGTTAAGATACTCTGAAGTCCCTACCAAGTTAATTTATCAACCATGCTTGAAAAGAAAATCATCACCTTGAAAAACTGGAAAGGCTAAGCCAACTCATTTTTTGCATATAAAAGAATCGGCACCTTTGCCTTCCATCCCTTTCTATATGCAAAAGCTTATTATCATGATTCATGAGATTATTTTCCTTTTACAAAAGTTTATTGAGCCCGATAACGAAGTTCATGCGCCTAAAGCATTTTATATAAAAGTTCATCTCATCATCTTGTATGCAAATACTTCTGTCGAACTCGAGCTTATGTCAAACACTGCTGTACCAAATGAAACGAGGGAACTGAAGCGAAGCATCCAGATACCCTGTCTTCAATGAATTAGGACTCAGAAAACCAAAGAAAAAACTAACTCCATGACTATCAGCAACAGGCCAAAAGACCTGAATTTTCAAGTAAGGTGGAAGGATTTCATACTGCATATTGTTTCTACCACCCCAATCTCCAAAAACCTCGAGCTGAAATGGCAGCATAACTATACATTTCCAGGTTCAAGCCAAGCATTTCACGGACGATAGCAGCGTCATCCCATTGACTGACATGAACAATTCTACCTGTCGTACATTATCCTTGCAACAATAGCAGCCATTTACAGTAAAAAGAAGATTACACAGGGAAAAGAGGCCAAAATAAGGAGCATAGGAGTGCGCTGCACTGGCTTCATAACCCACTGCAGTTAAGGGTGTGCAAAAAAATGGGGACCGGGTGAACCGGCTTCATAAATTGATTTTCTTGCTTTTATTTTAAGTCGTAAGTGTTATTTATTTTTAACAATTACATCATTTTTGTAATATTTAATCTCTATAAATGTATAATAAAGTAGGAATTATCTATCTTTTACCTTTTGAAAATATCAAAATTGTATCGTAAAATTATTAAAATTATAAAGTACATATAATATTTATGATTTTTACATTTATTTTCCAATTTAGAATATATATTTCAAATATTTAATAATTTTAGATTTGTTAAAATAAAAAAAAAATGAGAAATACAAATAAGTCTAATGCTTCTACCTAGAGACATGTTAATACTTTTGTTGTATATAAAATTCTTCTATTTGTTTATTTTAAACTTTGTTTATATGTGTTTTCGCGTTAATAACTCTATAGAAAATTTTTTTCACAAGCCCGGTAAAACCCCAAAAAAACCGAATTCATTATCCGAGTCTGAACTAGGACAGAAACCGTTTGGACTTGCCATTTTTAAGACCGAGACCGAACTGAAGATGTTTGATCCGATCTTGGTCCTTCAAAAACTCAGGACAGAAACCCGTTTGCACAACCCTAACCGCAGCATGAAAGCGAAATATACCCCCCTCAAAAAATGGATAGCAACTCTACAAATTTTCTTTCAATTCAAAAAATTTCAGGGGTTCAAAACTGTATCTTCAATCTGTGCAAATGCAGGAAAACTATAATTGATAAGCAAAAAAGAAACGGGCCATTGCTTTCATGAGATTTATATTCTAATGCATAATCAAACGCGCTAAAGGTCAAAATTCCCTAAAGGATTTTGATAAAACGAACAGAAATGTAGTTCACTAACCAATCTAGTCGAATACATCAAGCGCTAAAGCTTTATCTAACTAGGCTAAAAAAAATTAACAAAACCCGAAGAGTAAAGGGCTAGAACACTGAATTTCAGTACTCACTACTATCCTACCTTATATCCACAAGCCTCATTGGCCACATTTCCTCCGGGTGCAAACTGAGTCTGCTTTCTCATCTCGAGCACTTTTCGATGAGAATTCGAGTGCAAGGAGCTCGAGAATGTCGGGCTACTTGCAGGACGGTACTCAGGCAGGAGGCGACCGGATTTGTACCGCACCCCACAAGAATTGCAAAGTGTCTTAGGCCCCATGGGACCTGCTCGCCACTGTGGCGTCTTGTCAGCTTGGCAATGCAAGCATCTCCTCCCCATACCAGCTCCGTTTTTCATCGTTATTGGTACTGGTTGCAATGAAAACGATTCCTGCTTTTTGCTATCGACATTAGCTTGGCTCAACCACTGATGGCTCGGGAGATCACCGAAGCCAGCCCTTCGTCTTTGTCTCTTGCTCCGGGAACGAACAAGGTAGTTTTTCGGGAATGTAAAGCTGCTGCACCGGCTAGCAACACTGCTGCCATTCCCTTTGCTACTGGTATTGCTATTGCTGCTACTGCTGCTGCTTTCAAGAACTGCTACCGGGCTCTGGTGGTTCATCATAAGTTCCGGATTGTCAGATAAAATGCCGAAGCAGGTTTCCACGGCAGGAAATGCATCCTTGTTGGACAACCATTCCAGTTCTTCCTCCACATATTCCTGAACAACAGAATAAATAGTCAGTGCCAACTTAATTCAACAGAAGAACTTAATAAACTTACTAAAAAAACATACTAAATTCACCTCAGCTCAAGAGTCAAGAAACGTTTTCTAACTAAAGGGTACCTAAGAAAAGGTGCAAACTTTTTGTGAGACCTAATTCTTTAGTCTTTACACTACGACTCGGCTTAGCTTCTTCTTCTTCATATTTTTTTTCCCCACCCACCCACCATGGCCTGAACCCGGGTCATTGCTCCGAGAAGGCTTTGCTCCTGAACGCCGCTCTTCCGATCTCATTGGCCTCGACCGGGTCATACTATCGATTCAATATGGTTGAGAGAATTTAAAGTTATGCCCATACTGAAAACATTATTGGTGGTGGCATCCAAAGTTTGAATAATGGATACTGAATTCAATCAATTCTTGAATAATTGGGGTACCATGTTGGATGTTTCCTACAGAAAGCATAGAAAATAGTCAAAACGTTGCATGTGGACCTTAACAAGTTGACAATTGAAAGAATAATTGATTTTTGTAAGGCCAAAATCGTCTTCGCACAAAAGGAAAATTGAGGTTAATTGAATTTTGCATTATTAGGTAAGCAAAATTATATCCACATATGCAATTCTTTGAAAATGACCTTAGCATTTATTTTACAGCTCACATTATACATCGTGACATCCAATACTCCAATAACAATAAAAAGGTTGGGGACCAAAATCACATATTCCAAAAATACCCCTGAAGATAAAATTACATTCCTAAAATGCCCTTGTATACATTTCAACTTTTCCTTTATGTCTAGGGTTCACAAGGGCGATTATGTCTTTTCACTTCAACATGACTTTGAATATCGGCCGGCAGTTTTTGACTCGAACGTTTCAATTGTTTTTCAACGACCCGGAAACGGACTCGTCCGAGTCGGGTCCCAAAACTTCCGAGTCACACCGAGTTCGGGCACTAAAATTCACAACGCCGCCGAAACTCTCCCGAGTCATGGCCAACTCGGAGGTTCCGTGCCACTTTCATTGAAAAAACAGAGAAATAGCAAGCACTCAAAGCACACAGGCATGATACTTACAGGAAAAGAAGCGGTTTGCGACTGAGTTCTAGTAATTGCCGTTGACGACGGGTTTGTGGATTGGGTGGAAGAGAAATGGCCGAAAATGGTTTTGTTTTGTTCCTCTTCCTCTTCCAGAGAGAAGTTGAGAAGGTCATCTTCCACCATGAAACTCGCCTCTGCTGGGTTCAAAATCTCCATTTCCTTTAGGTTTCAGTTTGGTTCAGAGAGAGGAAAAGTTTGGTATGAGAGAGATAGAGAGGAGGGGGGAGATGGGAAGAGAGAGAGAAAGAGAGAGACTCTCGTCCTTTTTACTTATTGGAGAGTGAAATAATTAAAAATTGAGGTGGATCTTTTTTCTATATTTTTGGTGGGTAAATTGTATCGGTGCTCATTTAATTTTTTATGAGCTTTCCAAATTGGTTCTTGTAGTTTCCATCGGACTCTTTTAACCACTAGATTTTATCATCGACGGTAATAAAATTCTCCTTATATAGGTATAAAAAAGGGACACATTAATTTTATCCATCTATTTCTCAATAAATCCGTTGCCATTATCTTCTTTTTAAAATTTTACGCAAAGAATAATATTCGAGCAATAGCTATATCACTTTTTTTAAAGAGAGCAATAGCTATATTATTAGTTATAGACAAAAATAATAAATAGTAAGCTATACATATCTGTTGAGTGGAATAAAAAATTGCCGCTTACATATTTGCTACATGTGCATAATTATATTCTTGTTTCTAAAGTAGTTAAATATTCCATTTGCTACTGAAATTTCATAAATCTTTCACATTTGAACTTTGAAAGTTATAGAAGTTGTTAGTGAATCCACAAACATTTTTTTTTATGTCGCCATGGTTAAAAAGTTAGTTGGAACTTGGAATGGATGATTTGACACATAATATTTCACACTAACAATACCAGTAATGTTTGGTATCATTTCGCAACAAAACGAAGTTTTTCCACTTAACAGATCTTATTCTGTGTTACACTTTATATATATATATATATATATTAATGTTACGCCATGCTATACTTTACATTTATTAAGTGATTTCCCGACTAGATCAGTAGAAAAAAGAAAAGCATTGATCAAATTTAATTTTCTTAATAACATTGTGACTATTTGTGCAATTAACTCATTTAATTAGGACTTCTCAACAAGTTTGGAAAAAAGAAAAAAAATGAAAAAGAAGCGTGGGGAAGGGAGAGAGGGAGTGATAAAAAGAAATTGGACAAATTACATAAAGCGTCTCTGACTTTTAAAACCTACTTATTAGTTTCATCCTCAATCTTTTGATTTAGTTGATTTGGGCCCAAATCTCTCAAATTGATATCATTCATCCACAAATACACAGTCTAGTATTTTGATCGTTAGTCAAATTTCTTTCACTATTTTATTCAATAATTGAAAGCCAATTATGTCATTCTACGTTTGTTTGTAAATTTTGACAAATAATGCCATGTTCTTGTTATGGAATTGGATGAATTTAAAGATTCAATTGCAATTTTTTTTTAATTGCAAGATAAGGACATAACATCATTTTAGAGTTTATAGACAGTGATGTTTCAGCACCTCCTGGAGATTTTGTTACAAAACCTTCTACCTCATATGACATACATTGATGCACATCACGTGGATTTGAAATACACATGGTGTGTATCAATGCCACATGGGGTAGGAGGTTTTGTAACAAAAACTCTTGGAGGTACTTGAATATTTTCAAATTTATAAATAAATATAATATTAATATAATATAATATAATATATTATATAATATATTAATATATTATATTAATATAATATTAATATATTTATATTAATATAATATAATATTAAATATTTATAAATAAATATTTTCAAATTGTTAAATGAAATAGTGAAAATAAATGTTTACTAATGATCAAACTAACAGAATAAAGTGATTCTGGATGAATTGTGCCTAATTTGAAAAGTTAAAGCCCTGCTTGTCCAGATTGAAAGAGATGTGTTATTTGTATATACAAAATGTATAATTTTTGTACACACACTCATAAATTTACTTACACTCCTTAAAAGTTGTGATTTCAAGGAAGATGAGATAAAAGATATTTAAGCAAATACAAGAGTATATATAAAAGTTGTACACTTTGTGTGTACAAATATCATTTCTCTATATTGAAATGTTGGAGACAAAAGTGCCAATGGACCTGAACGTTCGGGACGTCTCATGTAATTTGTCCTAAAAATTCAGTTTACTGTTCATTCACAGAAGGAACTGTACCATGTTTACTAGTGCAGGGTTTGCTTATCTGTAACCACTTGAATCTAAATTATTTCAAATTTATTAATTAATTTATCTATTGGACAACTTCACCCACTACGTAACTTTTTAAAAATTTTACCAAGAGGATCTAAAAAATTTTCTTTTTCTTTTTTTTATTTGCAATATTTAAACTTCTCTTTTTTTTTTTTACGGTATATTAAAACTTTTCTTTTCTCGAGTAATAATAATAAAATAAATATGAAAATTTCAAGTCCAAAAATTACATGACAATATAATAATGGTTAAAACAATGGAAATTATTTAATTAGCTAAATTAATATTAAAAATTAAAATGTTACTAATGTAAGAGAAGATTTAGTCAAAATGAAGGTTTTTGTTTTTTGGAAAGGGATGAAGGTATCTTTATTTTCCGTTCGAATTGAATTCAATAGCATTAATTAATGTGATAATAATATAAATATAATTATTACAAAATTTCAATCACAGAAAATGATACTGCATTCCACTTATATTATTTAGGGCTCGTTTGGTTAAGTTTATAAAATGAATTTATAAAGAATGGAAATGAATGGTGGAGATTTAATTAAAATTTAAAATGTGTGGTGATTTTTGAGTAATTGTCAAATCAATGGTAGGTGAGTTTATAAATGAAAAAAATAAACTAAAACAAGCATGCTCTTAATTTAATTTTTCTTTTGATCTTATATCTTGTAGTAAAACTATTTTGCCAAATTTTCAGAGCATACAACCAATATAAGAAAATGGCATATGTCGATGATGCATATGAAAATTTATTTTTTCACGTTATCGGAGTAACATAGCAATACTGGCGGTATAAAAGCATGAAAAATTTCACTCTAAAGCACGAATCTTGTGTTCTTTGAGTTTGACAATTTTCAATAATAAACATAGAATGAGTGGCAATCTCATCAAAACTATTTCAAGACTGTAATAATAATAATAATAATAATAATAATAATAATAATAATAATAATAATAATAATAATAATAATAGTAGTAATAATAATAATAATAATAATAGTAATAATAACGTGAGGCTAATTACACCCTTACCCCCACTTTTTACCCACCATTTCCCTCATTCCAAACATAATCTCGGAAGCTTCCCTTGGTACTCCACTCCACACCACTCCAACTAGGACTGGGCATCCGATCAGGTAATCCGACGAACCCGACCCTACCGATCTGAAACGGGTCAGATCGGGTCGGGGGTACTGTAGCAATCGGGTCGGCCGCGGGTTGGGGTAGAGGGGACCCGACCGGGTCGAGTCGGGTTTCAGGTTGACTCGGTCCAACCCGGGTCAACCCGCTTAACCCGACTCGGTCAACCTGGTTATATTTTATTTTTTTTTTTACCAAATTTTTTTTTCGTTTTAAGGTCACAACGTTTTCATTCTTTATTATTAGTTTGTTTTTCCTTTTACAATTTCACTAAAAACACTCAAAAACTCTCTCTCAACTGAAGTTCTTTGTTTAGTTTTATTAAACTTGAATCACATTGATACGTACCCAAAAAAATAACAAAACTCGATTTTTAATTTTTTTGGGTTTGAATCACATTGAAATATGTAAAAAAATAAATTGGTGAAATTCTAGGCAGAAATTCAAGTTGAGCCGGCCCAACCTGAGACCCAAGTCAACCCGAGTTGACTCGGGTTGAGTCGGATTATGAAACTAAGTCGAGTCGAGTCGAGTTGGCTCGATTCCAAAATCTCCAACCCGACTCAGTGTTGGGTCGGGTTCGGTTCGAGTTCGGGTTGAGACCAATCCCAACCCGACCCGTCCGACGCCCACTCTTAACCCCAACACCCATAAACCAAACTTTCTTGTACTATTTGATACTTGCATGTTATGTAGGTCCCACTTACATTGCTGATTTTCCACTATTAGTTGAGAGCCTGCAACAACCCTTCAAAAGAAACATGTGCTACTCACGTGCAATATAAGGAAAAAGTAAAGTGCATTGATATATAATTCTTGTGATCTCTCCATTAATTGACAAGTTGAGCACCACCATTCCTTTGTTGTTGCCTTGTTGGAGTTTATTCAAATAATATTATTTCCTTTTTTAGTCAACATATTACTACATATTTTAGTTTTTGTCTTGTAGTTTCTTTGTATGATTATTAGGTCTTGGTTATTTTACTTAATAAAAGCATGTGATGCCATAGTGCTAATATAAAATTATCTTTAGTTGATTTGCAATATCGACATAGAAATTAATTAGTCTATGGTAGATCAAAATAGTATAATTGGGATTAGGAAAAGATTGAGGTAGGATTGCACGATAAGGTTGGTCCATTAACTTCATCTCGATACATAGTGCAATAATCATATAAACAAGGGACACTATAAGTTGTGCGCAACACATTGCAGGTAACATGTCAATCGCGTGTCTTATACATTTGTTTATTTAATAATAAAAACGATGATGTTAATGTGCTCGTTAGCAAATTAGTTTTTTCTTGAAATAAGAGGTAGAATAAATGAAGTTAGTGATAGAGATTTGTATAGTGCAGTGGGTTTTGTAAGACATGTGGATGTGATTTGTGAGTCATTTTGAAGAACCTTTCAAAAGTTTTGTTAAAAAACTTCCCACCTATGTGATACCTATGCATACATGTCACGTGAATTTGAAATCCACTTGGCTTTAATTTGAAATAATGCACGTAACATGGATGGGAAGTTTTTTAACTTTATGGAAGTTTTTAAAAATTTTCCTGTGATTTGTTTGACCAATTGGGGGGGGGTTGACCGGAACAACAGATGTCATCTTGTTGGGTTGGAGCCAATTTGGGCTCTAAATTTACCAGCTTTGAGCCAGAATACTGATGGCATCCAGCCAGCTTTGGGTTGTAGGGCCACTTGGCCCATCTTGATCTGTACATATACTGTACTTGTTTAAAAGCAGGGCGAGAAAAAGTGGGAAAAACTTGTTTAAGTACAATGCACCATTGCGCACGGGCAAAAATACATTTGTAAATGACATTTTCTCTATAAAAGAGATACGTATTGTCTCTAATTCTTCATTAAAGATCAATCTTTCTTCCACCATTACTTATGTCTTGATGTTAAGTTAAGATTCACTGACAAATGTACCAACACTTAGTACAAGTCTCTACCCCGTATTGAGTGGTCTCTACCCCGTGTTGAGTGGTGGTGGATTTCTTGGATTATATGTTCTTTGAAATTAAGCACTTGGCGACAGGGATTCTCCTCTGATCATACTTGCGGATTCAACGGCAACAACCCAGCATTTTTTACAGCATATTCAAACAACAGGAAGGTACAAATTTCTTGTAAATTAGACCGGCCTGCACCACAATTTGTAACCATATCTATGTGCCTAATCTGGTGTTCTCTACAAAGTTTGTGAGATCGGAAGAGCGTCGTGGTAGGGAAAGAGTGTAGGCA
>CAVNYN010091998.1:998-20823 GCA_963692815.1 Nyctanthes arbor-tristis
CCCCCCCCCCCCCCCCCAAGAAAGAAGAAGCTATGTATAATTCTGTGTTATTATCTTTTTTTTTTTTTTTTGCCGAAAATCTTTTACTTGGATTTCCATTGCCTAAAAGGAGTTTGCTGGTTTACATAAACTTGCGGATTTTTACTATTATATTTTATTAAATTATAACTCATCAAATTTTAATACTATGCGATTAATGATTCCATTTAACTTATCAGACAAATTTTGTTGAAAGTACAACTATAAATAATCTGCAAAATACTAATATAGCAATACAAACATAATGCGCATACATAGAATTATATTCAAATAAGTCCCGCATTAAGTCCCGCATTATAATGTTGGAAGAACTCACATAACACGCGTTGGGATCCGAGATCCTCAGCCTTGCCGTCCTCATCATCATCAACAACTTCATACTTAGAAACACTAAAATATACGAATCCGCGTAGTTGTCTCCCTCCCTAATTTTTGTTGTACTCTTGTTGAATGTAAGTAATGAATAAATGACATTCCTTAAAAGAAATAACTCTTAATTTGACTGATAACAAATTTCTTTCTCAAACTTTTTTTTTTTTTTGGGAGGAAATTTCTCAAAGCTACTTATCAAAATGTTTTAAAAAGTGTTTTGTTAGCTTCAAAGTGCGGGTAATAGGCATAAAAGGTTCCTACTTTGGATATTATTGTGCAAATGGTCCCTGCCTTTGATTTGTTGGCAATTTCCTCCCCACCTTCATATTTCTTTTGCACAATCTATCCTTCATATCATTTTTCTCTAATTTCCTCCATTTTCAAAAGGGCGTTTTTGTCCATTCATAGTAAAAAATTTGTAGATAAATCAAACAAGGTTCCAAAATTAATTAGCAATATTGAAAAAAATAGTTATTTTTAATATTTTCTATAATGCAAATCATTTTAATTAGTTTTCAACAATAATAATTATTTTGGGAGTTTATTTGTAATTTTTTAAAAATTTTGAACTATGTTTGGACAAAAAAGCCCTTCTAAAAATGGAGAATATTAAAGACAAATTGATATAAGGATGAATTGTAGTGAAAGAAATATGAAGGTGGAGATGAGATTGCCAAAAAATCAAAGGTAGGGACTTTTTCCACAACAATGTCTAAAGAGAGGGACTTTTTGCGCCAATTACCAAAAGGATTAATTTCACATATTGTCCACAACCTTTAGGGTTAATATTAGTTGGGTCACTAACCTTTTTTTTCAAAGTGCTGAGTCCTCAACCTTTGTTAATTCGCACAAATAGTTCTTTTTGACGGAAATCGTCAACTTTTCTGTTAATCCCCTGACCAAATTACAAATATACCCTTATTTTTTTAATTTAAAACAAAAGAGTTTTAAAATATTAAAAAATAATATAGAAAAATTAAAAAACAAAAAAGAAAAATTGATTTTTTTTTGGGGAGGGGGTCATCCCCTTCTTGCTGTTGGAAATGGCCACAGTTGCTGCCATTTCCTATAGCAAATGGCTGCCATTTCCTATAGCAAATGGCTGCCATTTTCGGGGGAGGCCCCCCACCCGGTGAGCTACTGGAAAATGACAGCAAAAGGGAGGGGCATTCCTACTCCCCCTCCCTCTGCCATTTCCAGCAGGCAAAAGAAGGGGAGAATCCCCCTCCCATTTGCTGCCATTTTCACGCACCTTACCCGCCCGGGGGGGTCTCCACCGGCAGCCATTTGTTGCTGGAAATGGCAGCAAGAAGGGAGTACCCCCAACCACCAAAAACCAATATATATATATATATATTTTTTTTCCTATATTATTTTTTAATATTTTAAAGCACTTTTGTTTTAAATTAAAAAAAATATAAGGATATATTGGTAATTCGATTGAGAGATTAACGGAAAGGTTGACAATTTCTGTAAAAAATGACCATTTGTGTGAATTAACGAAAGGTTGAAGACCCACTGCGTTAGAAAAAAGGTTAAGAACCCAACTGATACTAACGCTAAAAGTTGGGGACGATATGTGAAATTAACCCATTGGTTAACCCCCACCCCCACCCAAAAAAGAAAGAAAAAAACTGAAGCTCTCGAATTTCCCTAAATTTATATATTCTCTAGCCCCCCCTATATCCAAACGACGCATCAAGAAAATAGATTAATAGCCCACTTATTTGCATAGTTACATTAAATTAAATAACAATTACAACAAGAAAGTGGAAAAGTTACCAAAAAGTGTTAGTGTAATTAGAGCTACCTCTCAGGTAATAGTGGCCTCGGAAAGCACCCGCTCGTTATGGCTCCTCTATGAAACCAGCCTGACACATTGCCATCCTCTCTAAGAGCCACAAGGCCTGAGCCTTCACTCAAGCCTTGAAGCCCAACTCCCCACTTGGAACGGGTGAGCCAGAACAACACTTACCCGAAGCCTACCATCAAGTTCAGCCCAACATCCGACCAACCTAATGCCCCCACTTGGGCTACAAGCCCACGCTACCGAGCTTGGCAAACATTGAAGGTGGATTAGAAACATATAAATTGAAGGACTAGCTACAAGTAAGAATTTCACAAAAATTGAGATGCTTTAACTTCGGCAGAAGCAGTGTTTTATTTTGATATTTTAAACTGATGGGCGTACCTGATAATTATAATTGAAGCTAACAGTTATTATTATAGCTTAATTGTATTACAAAAATGAACAGCCCAACAACGATTGGTGGAAATGCTTCATGTGTCTCTCTTAATCCTCTGTACTGTACTTATAACTCCTGCATCCTAATAAAAGCTCAGCCCAAATAACAGACCTCATGATCTGGTATACCATCACCTAACATACTAATTTACATGTGAATTACAACCAGCTTGAGTAATATAGCCCATCGTATGAACCAAGCCATGCACCCGGACAATAGTCCTGACTGTAGCCTCTTGAATTTTGCGGTCCTTCCTCTCCACCTAGAAGTCCCATCACCAAGTTAGTTTAGAACACAAAAGCTCATAGTTTGCTGTATGAAAGGACATATTCAAATTTACCCTGTATTCTTGGCCAGCAAACAACTGAGGGGATGGACTCCATGAATTTATCGTCAAAAAGCATTTTACCAGATTGGATATTCCATAACCGGAGATAGCAGTCCTCTCCACCTGCAGCAGCAGAGAATCGGTATTACACAATTACTTCAATGGACTAGATTAAATAGACTAATATGAGTGCATAAAAGTTATCTTAACCTGAAAGCACAAATTTCTCTGATGGGTCAACTCCAAGTCCCAAGCGTGTGTGAGAATTTACATTGCCATCGTAAGATTGGATTGGCCCTCTTTGGGTCAGACGATGGTCATAAAGCTTGATCTGAAATACAAGAATGCTTTTGTCTAAATACTAATACACCAACTCCTATGTGCGTATAGCAAATAAGGCAGCAGTCACACAGAATATATACAATGAGATCTACACCATTGCCTACACTCTTTCCCTACACACGCTCTTCCGATCTCATCAAGTGAGAATATATAAGCTATGCTATGCTAGAACACACAGAAAAGATCACAAAAGAATCATATCAACCCGAATATATTGAACATGGTAAAATTAGTAGAACATTCTATTATGTTTAGGATATTACTTGTAAACCTGAACGTACCATGTGCACTGGTATCAATAACCTTACACTCATTGGGAAATTCTGGTCATATAAATGCTGTCATTTTTTATCCATCCAACTGATTCCCAGTCCAGGGGTTAAGGAGGGATTAGGTGGTTTGATTACTAAAGCAAGATCCAGGAATAGATCACATGCAAAGCACTAGAACGTCTCTAATAATAATAATAAAATAAAATTGCAGGGGCTTTGCAACCATCAATAAATCTGGAGATAAGAAAAGATGGGGCAAAGCTTGGAACGTCTTCAGATAGGCCAAGACTGAATAATGGTGGCAATGCTTCTTGAACTATTGTAGGTACAAAATTTAGTCCAAGTTGTATTAAGGTTATGATTGCAACTCTGAGTAGACACTGGTCATTCAGATGCAAAGCCTATTCGGTTGATCCTTTGAACAGGTTTTAGGTGCAAAATCGTCAAGCCCAGAGGAATCAATTGGAAACTGGCCAGAGAGGTCAAACTGGGCAGTTTTGATAACAAAACAGGAATTGTTTCACAAATTGCTTTAAAAAAAAATGTCATTCAAAGGATTCGTACTAGCGACCTTGTCATTGACTATGCATTATCTTGTTTCCGGTACGGGTTGGTCACAAGTCAGTCTTGTTTGGTAAGATGGAATTAGACAAAGAAAAGAGAGTGCTCGACCGGAACAGAAAAAGAAAGAAATTAATTACTTATTATATATCACACATAGGGGGCATTTCTTACATTTAATCCATTGGTATACTATATGTATTTTAGAACTTCTTGACGACTTATGCATTCTGGTATCATTTCCAATCGGGCAATCCATTAACCCAACTAGTGGAGGATTATAAATGGATCGATCTTTTATTTCCATTGGAGATTAGGAATAGATGACCTTTCTATAGGTCTCATTGACCGATTTATCACTATTTTAGCTACTTTAGCAGCTCGGCCAGTTACTCGGGATTTTCAACTATTTCATTTCCTGATCATGTATACTGCTCAAATAGTTTTCTTGTTGGGACCTTCTAATGATGCATCGCCAAGTGTCCTTTTATTAGTGGGACTCTTAGCAGTGCATAATTGGTAGTGGGCACGTAATCAATCCTAAGTATGTACACGTGTGTGTGTGTGTGTCTCCAAATAGTTATAAGATCGTTCATAACATATAATCAGCTTTCCCAAAGGATTCAGAAAAAGGCCCACTTAAAATCTGTGACTCTTAGGCTTCAATTCATTCAGAAAGACAACTCTGATTCAACGGTCAGCGGATAAGCCGGTTAAACCCATCGCTTGTTTAGTTGTTATCAAGACATAACAAGGAACAGTTAAGACCTGTAGCGGTTTGCAAATTCGTGGCAATTTTCAGAATTAAATATGCCTGTGATTTTAGGAAATTTGACATCAAGTGCATCGAGTACGGAAGAAAGTGGACTAAGAACCCTTGACGCAAACAAAAGCAGAAGGTAGAGAAACCCTGCTTTCGGAAATGGATTCACCTCAGCAGACAGGACTGCTCAATTTCTCAGACAAAACCCAGCTGTTGCAGCTTCTTAGCTTTGATGGTCTTGCCAGCATTGGTTCAGGGACTAGGTTTATTGAAAGAACTTCTCCATAGAATAGGGATTCTATATGCCCCCAGCAGTTCAAAGAAGGCAATAAAGTGTGAGACAGTGAAGCTCCGATGCTAATCTTATCTAGAGATTTGCCTTTTGTCACTTCTAGTTGGTGCTAGACATTTGTGTGTCCTTGTGGGATTCTTATGAGACGAAAACTGGAAATTTAAATATTCTTTAGTTATTTGCAGTCAACCTATCATAAAAGATATGCTCAAAAATAAATTTTAGGTCCCCCCCAACCTTCTTTTTTCTTCTGGAGGAGAATAACTAGGGAGCCTAGATCATTCCTAGTGCAATCAACCAACCCAACACCCCCCACCAAACAAACGTGTATAAAAAAAATAAAATAAAAATAAAAAAAAATAAAATAAAGCCAGTTGTGGTTGTGGTGGGAACATAAATGTTGTCTTAAAACCACATGGAAACCTTCTAATGGTACCCTAACAAATTTCTCGTAAGATTCTAAGGCAGAACCACTCCCCCCCCCTCCCACCAAAAAAAAAAAAAAACCAAGAAACAAATGACTATTTTCCTTCGTTTCCCTTCACATTTCTTGTTCTTGAGGGGGAGAAGGGTCAAATTTGGGTTTGTTCCCAACACTAGGAGTGCTCTTTAGGGAGGTCTTCGAGTTCTAGATTCTTTACAATTTCATTTACCCAAAGAAGAAAAATATAGAAGCAATTACCATCATGTTTCATACAAGATCAGACAAATAGTCAACATATGCACTAAAAGTGAACCCTAGTCTGTAGATAAAAATGCATAGCATGTTTCAATGTCCAACATTATATAACACTCACAGATCCGTCCATGGAACTAGCCAAGAAGAATTGATCATAAAGCTTCAGTGATGCCAAACTACAGCAGAAAGAGAAGAAAATAATTTGCATCATGTGGAAACATAGTCACACAAGGTAGATGTTAGATGTTTTAGAGACCACTAACCAACAAACAGACGAAGGCATTGATATTACAGGCGAGTTATGGGTGTTCAGCTTGAGCTGCATAAAAGAGATCAAAATCTATTAGTTTTATGTCCAATATTGCATTCTCTTAAGAGCATACATTTTCCTGGCATCCTGAGATGTATCATACGAACAACCTTCTAATGAGGGGAAAACCAGTTTAAACCACAAAAAAAAAAAAATTAATAAAAATAAAAATGAATAGAGGTTCAGGTGCATGTTTGCATACTCCTATATTCTCCTACTTTTTCAAATACTCCTATATTCTCCTACTTTTTCAACTGTAAATTTGGTCAAACCGATCACATCCATATATCTCATGGGATTCACCAGTACTACACAAATCTTCACCAGGCAACTCAACTCATTCTCTCTCTTATTTCACATAAAAAAAATGCATTCAGTTTGTGAAAGAGTAATGACTCAACTCGGGTGAATTTTTGCATCTGAAGATGTCAGGTTCTCTGAAAAGTGAAAAGAACAGTTAACCAGAGATCCCAAAACACTTGTTTCTGTAGTATGCCACATTCTATTTATATATTATATGTACAGTTAACCAGAGATCCCAAAACACTAGTTTCTGTAGTATGCCACATTCTATTTATATATTATATATACTGAATCTGGATAACCACAACCAATCTGTAATTCTTCCAGAGTGATTCCTTCATCTCTGCTAACCATTTCCCTCTTTCGGGTGAATATAGTGAAGAAAAAATGCTCCAACTTATAAACAAATAAGAAAATTTGCTTGATGACCCAAATCCTATTTCTGTATTATTTTCATTACTGTATCTGAATACTTTCACAAACCCATACAGAAAGGAACTCTGCAGAAACGCATACAATTCTTTTTCTTTTTGGTGAAGTCAAGTCAAGAACTCTCACTTGTTTCTGGCGAGCATCAACGGTCACAATTGCTCCATTTCTCAGTCCACAAAGGATGGATCTTCCCTGGAACCAATAAATTAAAAATTAAAAAAAAAAGGAAAAACAAAAAAAAAGAGAAGAAGAAGAAAGGGTTTTAGGTACAGGTGAAATAAACATCTTGATATGTAAGACACCGGACTATGTCCTACAAACAACCACCAAAGGCTGAACTTCATCTTAATAAAATTAGAAGCAGTTTGTTTGAATTAACTGAGTGATCGAGCTGTATGGACAACACATCACTTTTAGAATGATATGCCCATGATGCTCTTCCAGTATCCATATTCAGTAAAGCAGCTCCACGGTTGGTGCCTACACCAGCAAAATACTAGGTATTAGATATATAGAAACTCTATCTATAGGATCATTAAAAGCGATTTCTCTCTCTGCAAACAAAACATTTAAAGGAAATTTCTAAAACTAGATCACATAACATTTATCTAAGCATAATTATAAAGCAGTTAGAAGCTTCCACTTAAGTCTGATGGTTAGTGCGTAACAATAAATGATGGCCAATTGAAAATTTCATGTGACGTAACTCTGGGGAACATTTAATGCAGCATGCCAATGAGACCCTCAAATAAGTTCATCTGAATTGGCTTTGTATCAATGGATTTTTTCATTGTATTGGTTGTTGGTAAATTATAAATTCTATGTGAAAATTTCACTGCTCAATTTCAAAGAGTAATGTAAGTTATGATATAAGTAACATAAGAGATAAGAGTAGAAGAAATAACCAATCGCAGCTAGTCTTCCGCTACTGTCACAATCAGCTGTCCAAAGTGTATGTTTGAATGAAGCAATCTCCTGAAATGCTTCTGTGCCTATGCAAAAGTGTAAATTACGATCAAGTGGTATACTCAGGTCCAGAAGATAGACCAGTCCATTAGATCTGTCAGAACCCAGGGCTGTTATTCTGTTTCCTTGTGTTAAAGTTTAACAAATTAATAAATGAAAATTCTAAAAAAGATAAGTGAAAAGGTGAAGATTTTGAAACCTAACTAATATTAAACTATATGTAGGAATCAATTTATGTGTTTGGGATAGCGTAAATTATAACTTTGGTAGTTACATGTCCCATGAAATGTGTGATTAAGTGAGTAATATCTGTGGATCCTACGAAACATGCAAATAAAAATGATTTTGACCTACTTAAATTATAAGTTATCTTACCCCAAAACATGAAACTTACTTTGGTAATACAGCATATAACTTAGAGACCCCAGGAATAAGCAATGGTAAAAGGCACTTTTCTTTTTGGCAGGGGCCAGTGAGTCCGATTCTTCATTTTGCTTGTGCATCACGCATGGACATCCAAACCTTAGATGTGAGCTAGTTATATTATTATATGAGTATTTTCTTTTTCTTTTTTTCTTTTTTTTTTTTTAAATTAAGAAAATGTATCTTCTCTTTCACTGCATAATGTCATCCTTGTCAGTAAATCTACTAGCTAAAGACATAGAAAATATTTTGACTTGTTAATAGGCCCAATGGCACTTATGTGCAGTTTTGCAGAAGCATAACAAACTTCTGAAAGGATACAGAATTCGCCTTGATGCAGAGTCATCAATTGGAAGGGAAGCACTTTTCAACATCTTTATGCAAGATATATCAGATGGCATATAGGTAACAGCTGCCTCAAATCTCCAAAGATGTCTTGATAAAGCCCTGTTCCGTGCTTGCTGTACTCCATTCAGAGGCCATACACAATCTGCCATGTAGCTTGGTGGCGGATCAAGTTCTTGTCCAACTTTTCCTACTTGCAAAATACTGAAAGAGCAATCAATGTCAAACAGATAAATAAGGTTAAAATTCTAAAGGAGACTTTGAAGAAAGTAAGATAATTGAACATGTAAACAGAAACATAAAAATTATAATGATTGGATCCCAAAACTGAACACA
This sequence comes from Nyctanthes arbor-tristis, assembly GCA_963692815.1. Classification (NCBI taxonomy): domain Eukaryota; kingdom Viridiplantae; phylum Streptophyta; class Magnoliopsida; order Lamiales; family Oleaceae; genus Nyctanthes; species Nyctanthes arbor-tristis. The sequence goes on from CAVNYN010091998.1 coordinate 10,008, forward strand.
AAATATAATCCGGATTTTAGAGATCGGAAGAGCACACGTTTAGTCAGATGTAACAATTTGAAAATTGTTGGAATTGGAAATTCACGAAATTATTATTCACCCCCATTAGTTTGTTTTAAAGTAGAAATTGGTAAAACCACTTTCATCATCAAATCAATTCTCTCCACCAATCGTTTATACTCATTTTTCTCTTTTAAAAACAAAAACAGCAAACAAACAGGGAATAAATTTACAGTTTTATCCACCACTTTTAATTTCTAGGATTATGTATTTGGAAAGAAATTACAAAATTATTTACTTATACTAGGTAATGTAATGTAAGTCGGAATCAGCAACCAGAGCTGGAAACCAGATGTTGTTTTGCACAGCTGACTGGAGCCAGATACAATATAGATTTGGATATGGCTCACTAAGTCGCGGTTGAAATCTTGACAAAAGGACTCATGACATGAGATTTGAAGTGTTTAATGGAAGACATGAATGACGAGCACATTAAGGTGCCAGTCTCAGATAGCTTTTAAAGAATCTATCTATATAGATGAAAATCATGAGAACCTTCCCGTCTCAAGATTGCAAAGAGAGCATACCGCAATGAACCATTTGAACCACCGGTTAACAGAATCTCTTTTTTGATTAGACCATGTTCCGTGATCATATCAACGTCCACATGTTCCAACGCAGTATTGCCCATTCTTTCTGTCCCTTGATATTTCCATATCTAAAATAAGTATGAATAAAAAGTAAAGAGATAAACAAATAAATTTCAGTGTTCTAATGTAAGAAAGTCTGGGTAGTAAAAGGACATGAGAAATTTTATTTTATTTTTTCCGTAAAAATAATGCCATCGAAAATGCAAGAAGCTCATTAGTAACAAACAGTAATGTTTTTACAGGGTATCATAAAATTCCTATTTATCTGTTAAACCAGTATATTGTTAGTTTAATTGTAGTCCTACACAATTTTCCTTTCAATCATGTAAAAAAAGTTTTCTGATCATATAAATAAGCCAATAAAAGTCCTGGACCAGAATACGGACAAGAAGAATATGCTGTGACGAAGGTAGAGTAGGACACTGATCAGTCAAGAATGAAGGAAGGAGCCAGGATTCATGCCCATCAAGAGTGTACAAGAGTGTAGTGACTATGCATTTAAATAATCCAACTAAAAAAGTTGAAAATTGGAATGTTAAAATGGTAATAAGAAGGGACATTTTGCTTCCCAAATTAGAAACAGAATGAACAACTCAAAAGAGAAGCAGATCTACAATATGAAAAAATGAAGATACAGGAGAAATCTCTTGTTAATGTATAATAGAATTGCAAAAATAGTACCTTACACAAAATAAAAAATGGACCATTTCCCCAGCCCCATCACTGTTTTGTTATGCCCTATCAATACTTTAATGAAACCTATATCTTAAACAAATAGGACCATGCATCCAACTCTCCCTTCCCTGACAAGAAATGCCGTGCGGGACCCTCCCAGGGAATCAGGTAACGCAAGCTCATCTATGCAGATTACCTAACAGAATAAATAAGAAAAACATAAGAATCTCTTGGTGGAAGTGGCAGAAAAGAGTTTGGTATCTATCTTAGAAAAAACTGGCTGTTTATTTAGCATTACTTAATACAGTTCAGTGCAGAAGTGGCATACTGGGTTGTGTCTACATCTACTAGTCACAGTATCATGATGACTAGTGTCCAAAGTGATGCAACAAAGTGCTTGAAGGGGTATATAGATACTTGTTCAGCCTTTGTTTTTGGAGGATATAATTGTTACCAGTGAAGAATGTCACAAATGCCTAGTTTCCAACTATTAGTACGTCATCTGTGTATAGATTATCTCCATTGAAATCCTTCTATGCAAAAGATCCAAATCCAAACTTCTTTTTAAGTTCTTGTATTTACTTATTCTTCATTTAGAAATTTAGTCATATTGTCTTAGCTTAATTACTCGAAGAATAGTGTGAACCATTTAGTGCTTTCAACAAGTTCAAGGAACACATAAAATGCAGAGTTTCTATAAGACAAATTTCTGAGCTTAGAAGAGGGAACTTCACGTTAAGGAATACGTTGAATATTTGAAATAGTGGGGTTATTATTGTTTCGACAAGTAAGCTGCATAGATTTTATTGAAATTTAGATCTTATATTTACCCATGATTTTTGTACAGTTAGATTTTAGTTGTTCAGCCTACCTTGGGTCAATCTTCTTTCAAAATTGAATGTGTCATTATATTCTATTGCCCGAATTAAAATCCATATCTAAAGTCTTATATGAAGTTTCATGGTCCTGTCAGCAATATATTAAACTCAATTTAAGTTTAATTATATTTCACATTATCACATTCCCATTATCTGACTTCCAGTCTTGAGAGTAAATATCGAAACTCGTATCACACAATATGACGACACCTATAATCCCATGTAATCAGACAAATTTAACATTTAACTGAGATATAAGATGAACTGAACTAATAATGCAGACTAGAAGAGAATGTGGGCCTGGGGTTGTGCTTAATGCTGGCAAGTAATTCTGCTAAGATGAAAGATGGCAATGCATAAAATTTGTGAGGGGAAATGAGAACTACCAAAGGTTGTGATGCTTGTCTCTTTTTGAATTCCATTTGAAAGTTCAATTTCCCTCTGCGGGAAGAAATCACATTGCCATAAACCTCCCGAGCCTGAAGCAGCTTATCTCTTCCCACTTTCATGCATTTACATTCCCCGTTTATCTGCAATTGTGATAAGAACCAAGCTTCTTGACACATGAGAATGAAAATGAAGCCAGCAATTGTTGTAGCAACTATTTTCAATATAAATGGTAAGATTAATGGAAAATCTATTTCAAACTTTTCACTCATAAAAGATGCACCAAAAAACAGAGGAGGCTATCATTTGGACAACAAGAAAACTAAGAAACATAAAACCTGAATTAGTAATCTACTTAATCTTGTGGAACCTATGTACCTGTTAGCAAAGAATTTTTATTTCAAACTAGAGGTTGGTCAATGTCTTCTTATTACTTCACCCTCCCCAGGGAAATGAACTTACATATGAGTATTACCGTTACCATTATGTTCCCAATTTTAACTTTTGAAGTTCAGAATGATAGTGCCTCATCCCTACCCAGTGCCTGTCTACAACCCACCCAAACCATGCACCATATGGCATGGAAAATGTCCCCAGGCCCAGCGAATGATCCCATAGACATTTCTTGCTCGAGTGCATGATGGTCCAATTATTCAAAGGATAAAGAAGCAAATTTTGATCAGGTAAGTTTCTAAAACTCCCGCCTCCTCTGGTCGAACTCCATTTAAAACAACAACATTTAGGAATTTCATCAGTGGATTTTGCAATCTTTAAAAAATAAATAAATAAAAGATTCATCCTTCACTACTAAATGTCATTACTATTACCTTTTTGTCTTCAGGCGCTGTGTTGGAAGATGGAGGAGGTGGTTTTCGAGAAGAACCAGGAATTGGTCCCTTATAAGGGAAATACCTATTCTTCTCCGCATCATAATAAAACCCCGGAAGCTCTGGCACTGCTACCATCCATCAACACATCATAGTGGAAAACATATAATATTGAAGACAGTTAATCATAGATTGCGATTACAGCGATAAAATAAAGAGATAAAAAGGAGAACCTTTGGGCATAACAGAATCCTCTTGTGAATTTGATTAAAATTACTGGTAGCGGGATAGAGCTTCTCCGACCTTACTGTTGGTGGAGTAGACCTGGAAGCGGTGGAGTTCTCAATTTAAACGACCGGGAAAAAGACGGAGACAATGAGGCTGCATTCTGCAACGGCGAGTAGAAGCCTATATAGGTGAATTTTTGGGTCATGTGTACGTTAGGGATAAAATACAGCCATGGGTGTTGTACTTGCTGCATAATGTCATCTTAGTCATTTGACTTTAATTTGTTTCATTATAGCAACCAAAATTTTCAATTATTTTCATGTCGAATTTTTAGTTTTTGAATAGTTGGATAAATTCACTTTTCTTATTTATTTTGAATGCGTGAAAATAAAATCATTTTCTAATGCCCACAAGGACAAAGTAAATAAAAGTTGATGGCTATGTATAGAAACAAAGTAAATAAAAGTTGATGGCTATGTATGGAAACAAAAAATTGAATGATATAACATAGAATGTAAAGTGGTTGTGGTGGGTTTATACCCTAATGAGGACATGTGTTATTAAAAACATGTCTAGAGTAGCAAGTAGAGTAACCCAGGTCGGATATTTGATGAGCCAAGTCTAGCCACATAGATGATTTGTTTTAAACATGTTTAAACATGTAATGTTTCAAAAATCAAATTGCACTAAAAATGATCTTTTCATAAATGTTTGATAGAAATTTATGCCACCAAACACTTATGTGGTAGGATATCATTGAGAACCTCTATTTGGGTTCCACCCACGTTTAAGTCTATCCATATGTGTGTTTTCAATGGTCTTCCACTACATATAGGCGTTTGAAGTCATAATCCAACCAAATGTATAACAGGAAATTAGAACTACGTTTTGCACGAATCTTTTCACAATTTGAATTACAAAGTCCTAATTAGCCTCAAGGTAAAAATTTTAACATCTCAGCAGCAGTACCATTAGCCAAATAATAATAATAATAATAATAATAATAATAATAGTAGTAGCAGTAGTAATAATAATAATTGCATATCTTTTATATATATATATATATATAAGAGTAGGACAGTGGCCATAAGTAAATTTTTCCGCTAAAACCACTATCATACTTATATATGCCTCTTTTTTATTTTTTTATTTGAATAATATATATACATATTTCCAATTAATTAAGCTTCAAATTAAATCTCTATTATCTTATATATATGTTTTTATTTTATACACACATATATAATATAAGTAATTATATACACAATAAAAGTTATATCTCGAGTTTGGATTTTCGGGTCAAAATATTATATATAAATATATATCTACTCTCCCGCTTATATATACTTTTATTTTATATGTTTTCAATCTTACACATATTCTCATATTAATATATATTTATACAAGAATTTTATTTTGTCTAGACGCATGCATGTTATTACACATGCCTGCATATATGTCAAATATCTAAATTACAAGCATCCCACACTTGTAGCATAAATGTGTGTTATGTATTGCGCGCATGTATAATAACATGCATGCGTAGCTTTCATATATTATATATACATATATAAGTTTGTAGATTACAAGTTAATCTTCAATCTTATATATATATATATATATAAATGTACGTCCCTAATGAAGCTCTAAATTAATCTCTAATCTTATACTATTTGTTATTTATTAATTTTGGTATATCTATTTTGTTAGTTTTTAGGCTATCTTCAAAGACTTCATATTTCTTTAAAATTCTAATAGTTCTTGGGTTATTGAGACTTCCTTATTATTTCGATTAAGTGTCTATTCGTGAGATTGATGGCATAATAATAATTATTATTAATAAAAAAATAAGCAAAATTAAATCAATTTCAAAAATTTTATTTTAATCCAATTCAATATGATAAATCACATGTCATAAAACCTATGACTATATGTTTATTACATTATTTAATTTATTATTTTTTTGTAGAAACATATATATTGGTAAAAATTTAAGTTGAGAGGATATAATAGTAATAATATTTGGTGATGATGATTGAGAACAAAATAAAAAATTCTTTTAATTATTTTTAGAGTGGAAAATGGTTAAAATTAAATCAGTTTCAAAACTTTTACTTTAATTTAATTCAATATGATAAACTACATGTCATAAAACTTATATGTGTCATGTTTCCCCTATTTTATCCGTTATTATTGAATTTATTAAATTTTATAGCGCAAGCTTCATATGAATAGCGGGAAGGAGACGTAGAAAACGAACAATTTATTTTACATATCATAAGTCGTCAATATACACACACGCGCGCGCGCACACACATACGCAAAGGGATAGCATACTTAGCATACAAAAATTATTTAGCCCATATATTATTTCTAGAAATATTTATAATAAATTCTCATAGTTGCAATATCAGTTCCTTTCTACATGCACAATTCTACTTCCTTTAGCGAGCATGCTCCGACTCTCGGCTTGCTTGGCCAATAATTAGCGTTCAATCATCTACAAGATGAGAGAAGAAGTTGGTGAGTACAAAATACTCAGTGAGTAATAAAATCTTTTGATTCACCTTTCCTTTTAAGAAAACCATGGATGTACAAAGCTTTTGGGTGTACAAGAGGGTCATATTACTAGTTAGCCTACTACCTGTAATGCGCACAAGATTTATATCAATTCAAGTTGATCCACAATTAAATTCCAGTTGACTTCTACCTGAATTCCCATACAGACCATAAAGAACCACAAAGACAAGTCACCGTACTATTCATTACCAACTTTGGTATTATTAGGCGGCTTCCAGCACGGGGAAATACTACATAGCATACCACATGATAAAACAAGACGGGTAGAGCATTAACTAGCGATATAAATGCAATAAATCATTTTTTCTTTATATAACAATGTATAAAAATTCGTATTCATCCTATGAAAACTTAATAAATGCTCTTCCGATCTCAAAATATTAGTTACTCACCTCTAGATTCCCTAAGGATTTCTTGAATAATTCTAAGTGGAAAAGCACTTCTGAAGCCTTGGTTTCCTGAATCAAAGTTGTCTTTTAAATTGGAAGCTTCCTATATATAAAAAAGAGCCTTTTTCAATAGAAAAATTAAGTATTTAGTGGATTTTTTTGGGTGTTTTTTCTCCACACAATACCCCTAGATGAATTTGGATAAATGGAATTGTTTGAAGAAAGCTTGGATAGATTTCCTAACCTTCGGCCTATTTGTAGTTAGGATTTAGTTGTTTTTAATTAATATTTGAGTTCCGTCAATTAGAATGCGACAAGTGGCGCAATTGGCACCATATATCTGAGGAGGTGACGTGGCTAAATATGGATCATTCATTTATTACTCAAAAAATCCTTATACTTTGTGTTGTCTTGTAAGCAAGTCATTGAACTTTGATTTATGTTATTCAGGGTCTTCTTAATTACTGTCTAAATTATTAAAATAACTCTAACTCTTAACATTTTTGCTTAACCAATGACCAAATTGTTTATAAAACATATTCAAAACTTATTAATCCAAAATTAAAACTCCAGGGATGTTACAATATGTTTACTATATTACTTTATTTATTATTTTTTTGTGGGAACCTTTATATAGGTAAAAATTTAAGTTGAGGGGATACAATAGTAATAATATTTGATGATAATTTAAAACAAAAATAAAAAATTCTATTATTTTTTTAGAGTTGAAAGTGATTAAAAATTAATGTTAGAGGTAAATCATATAAAATTTATCATTTGTTATAATATTGTTTCCCTTGGGTCTTTTGTAATCAGAGGATGTGTATTTTTAAATTTTTTTATAATGGGTTTAGTGAATAATGATTTCTTTAGAGAATGTATAAAACTATAAAAGGATATGTGAAAAATAATTTTTTTCAAAAATATATAGTAGATAATGAATATGATAACGAATTCATTTTGATAAATAAATATCATCCACACTCTAAATGTTTCTTAAAGTTCATGTACTGGTATTTATTAAACAAAGATATGAGTGTATGGTGATTTTGGAGTTATATAAATTTTGTATGTTCTCTTTTCATGGTTTCTTAGTTTTTATATTCAACGTGAAATTAAATTTATTTAAAAAAATTCCTCATTAATTCCCATTTTTATTACTTAAAAGTATTATTCTGTGAATGACAATTTAATTATTTTTTTGCCAAGTGAAAGAATTATAAGCAATAAAATATTATAATTATTAGTAACATGTGTATATGAATGAGTAATACACAATAAAATTATGATTATTTGATTTTTTAAATTATCAAGCATTTTTTGGCTAATTATTCTATTATGTGCAACGCACAGATATACAACTAGTTGACATTAAAACAAAAAAGAAACGCCTTTGATGCAACAATGTTAATAGAAACATGTGTAAATTATAATTATTAGATTTTTTTTGAAAAGAAAATAAAGAGAGAATTGTAATGATTTGAGAGATTATATTACATTAATGGTAAATATTATCGGACAATGTATAGAGTTCAACACTGCCTTTAAAAGTTATAAGCATTTTTTGACAACTTCAAACATTTAACGTTACGCATATGCATTTTTGTGTCATTTATCAAAATATTCACTGTTTTGGACATTCCATTGGAGTCAGATGCTCTATTGCAAACAGAAACGAAAAACCAACATGGGCAAACCCCACCCACTCCCCCACCCCGGGGGCCCCCTTGTATTTTATTTCTTTTCTCCAAGTCTGACTATTTCCCCCAATCCTAATTATGATAAAGGAGCTGTTTACATTCATAATTTCTATTACAATCAATCTCAAACTAATGATGAGATCTTAAGGGGGTTTAATTTGTTACAGTGGTAAATACACACTTTTACCGGTATATTTGATATGTACTTGAGTCATCATCACAATCTCACGATCTCCAACTTGTATCATTCACAGAAAAAAGAAAAAGAAAACTAATTACACAAGGTTGCCTCCTTTACTCACATGAGACACAAACATAAAACCATATGTTATTTCATGTAAAAATAAACTGGTTGGCTTTAGGGATGTCAATTTAAACTGATCCCATCGAGAACATGTGGGTCACCTATTTGAATGAGACAAATTTTTTTCGCTCCGTGGGTTGGAGGGGCGAGGCAGTACAGTTTAAATTCAAAAAATTAAAAGTTATATTAAAAAAATCTAAATGAGCCAGTAAAAATGATCAAAACCTTGACTCGATCCACCCGTGACCCAGCCCAACCGATCCGCCCTGAATTTTGGCAAGTCACGGGGCGGCGGGACAAGAAAAAGGTTTAGCAAGTTGGGGTGAGGCGTACCGATCTGCCCCAAACCCAACCGGTTACCATCTTTAGTTGGCTTCACTATGTAGTCACGGGTAGACGTAGATAAAAAATTGGCTGACGGAACGAGAGAGACATGGACGGGGTAGGTTCTGCTTTTCATAAAGTTAGTTCATGATGTTTTTTTGTTGTTTCTACCCTCTGGTCTATTCCACATGGTGAAAAATGCAGTGGTCAAATCAAAATAATCTCCAGGGATTATTTTGTTCTTTTCAAGGGCTCCGACAGCCTCCCTTTCCGACATATTTTCTAACTAACCATACACATTTCAAACGGCAAATTTCTCAACAAAAGTCCTTTTACGGTGTCGAATAAGCATTATTTTATAGACTTCACTGTATACAGGTGTTCAATAAATATTATTTTATAAAATTCACTGTATACGTAGTATTATCATCTCTTAATGTGTCTAATGGACACATGCTACGTATACAGTAAACTCTATAAAATAATATTCAATAGACACCATAGAATATGTGCCACCTAATTGCATTTTCCGTTTTTACTTAGGAAGTATTTCCACTGTGTTTGGCAATCATTTTTAATTAGAGTAATTTATAAATAGATTTAAAATTTAAATTTTGTATAGGTGTCGTTACGTAATGATGTCACTTTAAAGTAATGATTAAAATGATGTGAAAGTTACATCATACCGATCAAATATGTAACTTGATAGTATGTTGCTATGTGGCAAGAATTTGAAATTTAAATTAGCTGCTAGATGACCAATTTTCTATCTCGCAACTCGAGCCCTCTGGGTTTAGGAAATTTCAGGCACCAACTCCCAGCCGGGTGACACACCACATCATCCATATATATGCTACTTGAAATCATTTTATGATTTCATAAGCAGTGTTTTTAAGATAATTCGAGGGAGGGGGCATCATTAACGATTGCCATATACATGTCCAATTGGATAAAATCTTTAGAATATCAACTGTTTACATATGTATAGAATCTTGGTCTGTGTAACAATATAGTATGTGATGTTATATATGCACAGATTATAAGAGTCTCAACTAAATGCTTTCTTGTTGGCTAGTATGAGAGAATGGATGTATGAAATGAATGCAAATACCTAAAATGCAATTAATCCCAGGCAAGTTGATCCATAGAATTCACATTACAATAAACTCCAGAAGGCATTAGCTCAGAATCAACAAAATCAAAATCAAAGCCAGCCCCATCAAACGCGTTCCCGGCGGCCGCATTCTGCAGATGATCACCGACGTTTATCGGCATAATAAGTTGCTGGTTCTGTACTTGCATTTCACCAGTACCAGCTTCTTGCCCTGCAGCCATCTTCTGTTGTTCAAATTGTAACTCCATGCCACCAGTATCCCACATGCAACTGTCATTTAGGGTTCCAAACCCACTGCTACTTTCAAACTCCAAGCCCGAAACTTCGGTTTGAGTAGTGATCATTCTTTGATGACACACTCCAAGCATAGAGTTTTGATCATAGTGATCATATTGTGGAATAACACAATTAGGAAGTAGATTTGAAAGATCAGAGGTTGTTTTCATGTTTATAGAAGCAGCTGAAGATTTTGATGGAATTATATTATCCATAGTAAAAGCTGGTGTTTCTTGTTGAAGAGAGTGGTTTTTCATTATCTTGGGTTGGTTAGAAGAGAGGAGATTGTGGGTATTTGGATCTAAACCTTGAGCAATAAGCTTCTTCTTAATGCAAGAATTCCAGAAATTCTTGACTTCATTATCAGTCCTTCCTGGCAAGTGTTTGGCAATCTGAGCCCACCTGTTGCCTAAAATCCTATGCACATCAATTATTGTTCTTTCCTCCTGCTCTGTAAAAGAACCCCTCTTGAGATCTGGCCTCA
>CAVNYN010092076.1:1017-79658 GCA_963692815.1 Nyctanthes arbor-tristis
CCCCCCCCCCCCCCCCCCCCCCCCCCCCCCCCCCCCCCCCCCCCCCCCCCCCCCCCCCCCCCCCCCCCCCCCCCACACGAGAATAAACTGCACTGTTCATATAGTGACGATAATCATAGTTGAAAATTAAATTCAGAGAAGGAAGATATATAATCATCAAATTGATGAAAATAATTGCCTGAGTACCTCGTTATGCAAACAAAATAATTAAACATTCATTTCTAGAGTAAGGACGTCCATTTAGATATACAAATTGCAGAAGTATATAAAGAATGGCAATTGACGAAAAGTTTATCTTAGACAACGCAGGACCCCAAAAACACTGGGTACACATTCGAATATGCACCAGAGAAACATCTCAATATGTGCACTTCTATGCACATTGTTACACATATTTTATAACTGGTGTGCAGGGTATTTGTGGTCAAGAAGCAGCTTTGTTGAAAATGGGCAAGGGAACAACACCTATATACCTTTGCATCCTTTTGGAAACTCGAAGCTGCTCTTTAGAAGGAATGAACTCACTAGCTTTGAGACGGATAGTGTAAGAAGGGCAACAAGTTTTCTCCATCTCAGGTTTGTACAAGAAGCTGCCAGATCTTCTCCAGCCTCTGTCAAGAAGAGCTACAGAAAGAAAACTTTGAGAAAATTATGCTGCTCTGATCCAAAAAAAAAAAGAAGCAAAATGAGGGGAAATTTTTTTTCAGCAATTGAAAACACAAGTTCATGAGAAAAACTCTTGAATGACCCACTCAGGCACCAATGTTTGAATTCGAAGAAAAAAAATGCTATGTCCTAACAGGGGATTGAGATAACAGCACATCTTAAGCATCATGGAGATTCAATCTCACATCCTAGCAATTTCTTCTCTAGGATACCAATGAGGACGGAACTCAACCAGAGAGAAAAAGGGAATTAATTAGCAAGTTAATTTTAAGATATAAGCTTCTGAATCTAACAAACAAATAGAATAACTAAGTAGATCCAACATGACCAACTTTCACAAGTTCAAAGTACAATGTACTAAATGCCAGACATAATTATCAACCATGTGATAGATGATAGATCCGACAACTGACCAAGTTTCACAAGATCAAATGCGATGTACTAAACGCCGGACATGAATATCAACCATGTGAAGAACAGTACATTAATCAGTCATATATATAAACTTTGAGGCAGTAATAGAACATAGTTCTTGATAAAGATTTACAAAAGAGAGAAGTTACCAACCTTGATAGTCATCAACTGTCAAACTTTGTGCCCATAAGCCTACAACTTAAAAGAAAAATGAAAATTCAAGATGTATCTCATCAACAGATCATTTACAATGAAAGACGACATAAATAATGGAAGCATGCTTTCATAAATTGGTCTATGGATATTTCCTTGATCCTTTTGTGTAGTGGCCCCAGAATTTTTAATCAAGAGCTTGTTTGGTACTCTTTATTTTTGCAATTTATAAATTCACCTACCATGATTTGACTGTTGATTTGACAACTACTCAACAATCACCACACATTTCAAATTTCAATTAAATCTCCACCACTCATTTCCACTCATTATAAATTCCTTTTATAAATTGATTTTATAAATCAAACCAAACGGGTCCCAAATTTTTTATTAAACTAAAACATGTAGCTATGACTTTCCCTAAATTATTTTCAAAGGTCACCCATAAAGTCTCACTCATCTAGTTTATTTTTTTTTTTTCCCAATTTAAAGTCAATCAAATTAAATAAATTCCAAATACTTGGAACCTTAACAACACTCACTTAAGTTTGGATTCAAGCTCATTCAATACTAGGCCACTTTTAATTCAAGCCCAATGTTTTATTATTTTAATTCTTTCTTATTTCAACCCATTTATTAAAGTCTAAGCTCAATTTAATTTACTATTAGATCCAAATTTTATTTAAAAAATAAAGAAGCCCAGTATACTATTAATTTAACATCCATAGCCAATTAGTTTTATAGTTTTAAGTACAACTGAGCTTTCTACTTTTAGCTCAATTTATTATTTTATAAATTAATTATTTTAAGTCCCAACTAAAATTCGCAATAGCAAATTTCAATTATCCATTTCTAGTTAAGCCCAATCTATTATTAACCCAATCAAAATCAACATATGAAAAAAATTTTAATTTTATTATCTTAACCCCAATGTTATTTTACCAAATTCTTGTCCAACTACATATCTCTGGTGAGCCCAAATAGTTAAATTCAACCACTTGTCCTCATACACAGAACCCAAACATATTCAACCCACAATAATTCTACCCAGCCCATTGGGCCCAATCAGACCAAACTACAGGCAGCTCTCTCCCTCCCCAATTCTTTACCACATTATTTTTCATTTTATATGAATACAAAGAAGTCTCACCATGGCAACCTTGAGGTAGAGGTAAAAAGTTCTTTCTTCAATCTTTAGTTTTTGGTTAAATTTTTCCATGGCAGACGCATGTTCATAGCACAGTCACACATTTCTTTCATTAAAATTCTTCATTGGCACATGAGTTTCTTTCCTCACCTCTTCTTCACCCGTGGATTATTATACACTTAATACACATCAGCACCGGACACAATTATATATGTTCTCCCTCTGAAATTTCTTTTACACACGAAAGATCTCCACTGTAAATTTTCTTCACACCCTATAATACATATTAACACAAAAATATAATATACAATCCTCAACGAATATAAACACAATTAGGCACTGGTTTAAGAGCTTCAAGTGACTACACAAACATCCATAGATTCCTCATACCAGAATTTAAAACCAAAACCAGAAAGAAAAAAAGTAGAGTTGAAGATGGGAGTAGCAGATGAAAACGCCGAGATATGCCAGTCAATTTGGACCACTTCGACTCGGTTATGCCCTTTCTTCTTCCATTTTCACCATTTTTCTGTTACAAAGTCTTAAAAAAATTCTTGGACATTCACTTTCCCAAGTGTTCCAGCAACGATTTGGCCAGAGGAGCTCCATTTTGATTTAATTGCCAGAGTCCAATATCATTCCAATATAAGTTATTTCAGTACCACAACTTTTGTTTTTGTTTCAGTCCCCAAACTTTTAATTTCAATTAATCTGGCCCTAAACTCATTTTAAGTCCCTCATTTATTACACTCTACACTTTTAATCATTACAATTGAGTCCCTAAAAGTTTTAAATGTTATATAATGGTGCCAATTTTAAGATTAACTGCTTGAACCCTAAACCCTTCTCTTTCACATACGTTCTATTAAGTCCATAAGGTTTGAAATTACTTTTCAATTAATTTAAGCTCTTTTTGATATGGATTTTCCAAAATCAATTCTCCCTCAAACTCATTTTCAATTACACATTTATTTATTAAAATAATTTTGCACATAGATTCATAACTTATCCATACTTTCTCACCACACATCCTCCCAAAAAATCACTTTTTCACAAAATCAATTCTCAAAAATCTAGTTCAAACACCCACTTAACATTCAAAAATATACTAGTTTATTTTGCTATACGAGGTTTCGATAAATTTCAAAGTTCAGCAGCATCACGCCTCACTCAGTTTCAAGCAATTATTTTCAAAAATTTGAGGTGGGGTTTACATTATGCAATTGTGATTTTATCCATACCGTTTCCTTATGTGTGATTATAATTGTGGTTTGATTACTAGCATGATTTTTAACGTTAGGTAAAAATCCCAAGTTCAGACTTTGCGTGTTGGGTCAGTAAAAATTCCCATCATTCAGACTTTTTGTGTTGGTTCACTAAAAAATCTCATTGCTCAAACTTTTGATGTAAATTAGTAAAAATTCCCGGCATTAGGTCAGTACTATCACACTTTCATACTTCTACTGGTGCGAAGACTTATGATTGTAGTTGCACATTTGCATATGATATGGTGTTATTGTTGTACCCCGCTCAGCATAATTCTATCATACTTACCCTAAATTTTACCAACCTTTCAAGTTAAGGAGCTCGGCCTAGGCGTGGTAGCGAGTGCGGTCAACTAAATGACTTCATTAATTGAGAATGACTTGTGTTATTGATTTGGTGGGACTTGTGTGTTAAATGCTACTCCTATTATATTGTCTTGAAGTTGCTATTAGTTTATTAACTGTGGTTATCATTTCAATTTATGGTATAGTTAGATTAATTATGATGCTTCATCACAACCTTGTTATCATGCTTAGTGACTTTTTCTAAGTTTTCGGCACTTGGCATGTATTCAACAATTTCAAGAAAAAGCAAGATTTTAGTAGCCCTCTGAATGCATTGGAGCGTTACATGTTAAATCCCATGTGTGGTGTGGTCAAGAAAATCACTAGTACAATTAGGCATATCAACAATAAATTAAGTTAGAAGCATAATGGGAGGAAATTCCTTTCTAGCATAGCATACAACAGAATCTGAAATTATCTTTATGTTAACTTGAAACATACAACAATGTTACAATTAAAGTACCAAACTGGAGTAAATTTTAAATGAAAGGACGTGTGACAATTGCACATCAAGTTCTACTCTGGTCCTCTAGGCTCTTGCCAAACAAAAACGTGAAAAGACCAATGATCAATGATGGTAAGTTAAAACACAAAGATCGTATGAGAACGAATGAGTTCAATGAATTATAAACTAGAAATGATAAGGTCTCAAAGAAACTTTATGATTATGGCAAAGGTAGCTCATTAGTCATTTACTTCTAGGCATAAAGAGATCAATAAGAAACTTGAGTGCACCATAAGATGAATAGATGACTATATATGAAGAAGCCAAAAATCTCTTAATAAAAGATTAAGAATAAATGGAAAAACAATTAAAGTGCCATATGCATTACAATCATGGGGCGCATCAATAAAGGAGACAAATTAAGCAGTTCCTTCTATTATCTGGACGGTCAGGCCCCCATGAAATATTAAACTGAAACAACGAAATAATAAGTACAACATCAAATGGGTCCTATGAGGGGCTGCAAATTTGAAATGAGATGTATCAGCACTTACAGTATTTACTTTAAAAAATAAAAAGAACCTCTGAATTATTACGTTATTAAAAGTTTGTTTAGGAGAAATTTTTATTGGAGAAATATGATTCCTCTGAATTATGTGTTGTTAGTAAGTAAGGAAAATTCATTGGCTTATGTGAAAAACAATATTTTCAAGAATGTACAATTGAAAATGAGTTTGAGCAAAAATGATTTTTCAAAAAATTCACCCCCAAACAAACCATTTAGCGTTTAAGTGAACTTCAGGATCAACTTCGCAAGTAGACTGATCAAGTTGATCTAAACTCAACTCCAATGCAAAAATTGATAGTTACCATTTGTGCTGCTGGTGAACAGGAGACATGTATTGTTTTCCGGATCTTTACAGTCGTCCATAGTTAACAATACCTTCTTTGAGCACATACTGTTCCAGAATAGTCTCTTTCCTAGTGCCTCTTCTCTCCAATTGAACTGGAACTAGGTCTAGGTAGTGTAAGTGAAGTAAAAAAAAATTCTAGTGTGCATTTGGTAAACTCGCCGGGCTCAACCCAACTTAAGGAGAACAAATTATCTCCCCATTAATCTAAGTATCTAACACGGAATTTAATAGTCGCTGTTAGCCGTGGACTGCGAAAAGTTGGTGTTAACTATTACCCCCACCACAATGATCAATGGATGTTCCTTCATACCAATACAAAGTACATGTCTCTACTCTGTGTTTTTTTCTTCCTATCACACAGGTAAGCAAAAAATGAATTCTCAAGTGTGCATTTGGTTGAAAGTGTTTCCTAGCCCAAATATATCATTTTTTCTTACTCTAAGCATTCACTAGCTTGTTTGAGATGAATCTATATCGGAACAGTGTGGATAAAGGGGAATATTTTGATTTCCCCTTTTCCCCCTACATATTTTTCCTAATTATTTATTACCAGCATCAACGTGGTGTCATTTAGCTGTTCAATTATCTTTTTTCCTCCTTGAATATCAAAATAACAGATATAGCTGTTCAAAATAACACTTGCATCTGAGTACAGAGCAATTTGTGATATGCTGTGATCTTCAAGTGATAGTTTTGGCGGTCAAGCAAAGGACAATACGGAGAACTATATTTTTTGTAAATGAAAACGATACTCCATCCATCCCACAAAGATAGGCCGATTCTTATTTTCACAAAGATTAAAAAAGGTTGAATCAATGACTGGAAAAGAAAATTTTGAGATCATTTTCTTAAAACACCCTTTAATTTATTAATTATTACTTGACTTTAATAGTATTTTTGTTGATAAAAATGCACATTAGTTCGGGGCATGTGAGGAACTAAGATTTCAACGAAAAAGAAAGTGGCCCATAATTTGGGATGGATGGAAAAAGGAATACAAGTCTATCTCTACGAGACACAGGGAGTATTTTTTAGTTATGGGGGGAGAAAAGTTAATAGTTGAGCAAGATTCCAGTTTCCTATGTATAGTCAACTATCATTTTCAATTCAATTATTCATTGTTTGCACTACTTTGGTAGCATAAAATTTTCCACATATGTGAGCTCATCAAACAAACAGGAGCTCAGCCTTGAATTTCAGCTGATTATTTGAGTTACCAAAAGCTCCTAATCTGTATGTCTTTTCCATTATCCCATGTCAATCAACCCATCCCTGGCCAGTTCAAATTCTTCCAAATCACTCTTTCTTATTTTATAATTAATAATTAAAGAATCTAATAATACCTTACAAGCTAGAGCCATATGCTTAGGCACATATTCGACGCATAGTCAATTCCATAGTTCATAGTCAAATTCCATAGTTCAGAATTGTAATGAATTTTCATGATTAGGGCACCCAATCATGAGATCCACAGTTATCATAAGCTCATCGTCATATGGGTAAAAACTTCTTCATTTCCTTAAACTCCTTCAGATGTTTTTCCCCTAAAGCATTCTGTTTTCAACTTCTTAACAGAAGAAAAGTCAAAACGGACGTAGCAATTCTAATTGAACCTCAACAAAATTGCCTCTTTTAGTATCACAAACACGCTATATAGTGTTATCTAAAAATAATCAAGTAGTCAACTGAACAAAAAACAAAAAATAGATCAATATGTAAATTTGATGAATTGGCTAACCGTGGGAAATACCGGTGCGGCTACTGGATTTACAGTAACCGCAGGAGCTTTTACGGCGGCCGACATCGATCACAACACTTTCACCTCTGCTATTATCATTTTCTCCACTGCCGCTGGTACTCGCTTCGCTTCTCATTTTCTTCGCCTCCGCCATTACCGATCTTCACTAGTTTAATTTTCATTATATACCGTCATTTATATGATGGTGATAATTGGAGATGATGAGGGTTTCCGGCTTAAAGAAAAAAGTTTTCCTTATTTATTTTTGCATTTTTCCGACCACCCTGTTGATTGAAGCGTTGAAGCGTTTGGTCGGGGCGTATTGTTATCCTCAAAGCATCTCCAATGTGAGTATAAGATGGCGAAAGGGTAGTCGAAACTCGTCAACCTATATATCTATGTTAATTATTTTTAATTAAGAGAAGTGTCAGTACATTTGTAATGTGATTTTCCCTTTTTTTTTTATTTGATAAATCTTATAATAATTATTTTTTCTTTTAATAAAAATTTTTATAGAAGAACTCATAAAAGATATGAATATATGACAATTGAATTTAACACCCACGCCTTACCAACTTTACTTTTTTTTATTAGACTTTTTCACTAATAAATTAAATCTACATATTAAGTAAGAGAATTAATATCGGTACTTTTTGTACTGTGATTTCCCGCCTTTTTATTTGGTAAATGTTGTTGTAATTGTTATCTTTTTTAATAAAACTTTTGTGAAAAAACTCAAAGAATATTTGAACCAAGGGACAATTGAATTTAGGGTTAATTACACCTAGCACCCCCAACTTTTGAAGTAATTATCGTTCACATCTCCAACCTTTTATTTTCCTTCTAAACGTCCTTAATTTTTTAAAAGCATTACACCTAACGTCTCTATTGACGGAAATTGTTTATTCTTCCGTTAAGTTAAGGGGAATATTATAGTAAAATATAAAAAACTAAATATTTTCTTGTTAAAAAAATGAGGAGGGGGGAGACACCCCCTTTTGACTGTCAGAAATGGCAGCCATTGGGGGGTCGGCAGCTAAAAGGGGAGTCTCCCCATCTGTACTGCAGGAAATGGCAGTCAAAAGGGAGAGTCTCCCTCCTGTGCTGCCGGAAATAGTAGTATTTTTGCTGCCATTTCCAACAGTCAAACTGGGTGTCTTCCCCGCCTTCCCCCCTTTTTTTAACATTAATATATTTAGTTTTTTATATTTTAACATAATATCCCTAACTTAACGGAACTAGAGACATTAGGCGTAACGCTTTCAAAATGTTGAGGACATCCAGAAGAAAAATTAAAAATTGAGGACGTGATCGATAATTACTTTGAAGGTTGGGGACGTTAGGTGTAATTAACCCTTGAATTTAACACCCAAGTCTTATATCTTCTTTGTGTGTGTGTGTGTTGGGCTTTTTCACTAATACCTTAACCACTTTACCTTTTTTTCAGGCCTTTCCACTAATAAATTAAAATACCAAATATAAAAGACTAATTCCAAAACAAATCATAATCCTTCTTAATTCGTTCATTCACTATTTTCGCCATGTGTGTTGGTAATCTTAAAGCTATTTGAATTTTTTTATGCATTTTACTTTTTTTTTTTTCAGTTTTATTAGGATTTTTGAAAATTGGGCTGATAAAGGGTATTTTTTTTATCTACCTTAACCCACACCCAATTTAAACGGGTAAATGGCGGATATGGGATAGGATTAGTAGAAACATGGCGGGGGTACGGGGGAGGTGTACCGGACCATAGCCCACCCCATTGTCGTTCTTACTGTTGGGATTTCTCCCATTTTTAGATAAAATGTTACGGGAATCCCATCCCCTTTTTTGCCCCTCAATTTCTAGATTAATTAGATTTGAAAATTTATTCTCTTATTGTTAGAGAAATATTGTTTCTTTTCGCAAACACCTCTATATCTAACATCTTTCAATTGAATCATATAATATCTAAAAATTTAGATTTTGTGTAAAATACAGTGTACTGGGTTAGCAATAACTTAATAAGTTAAATGTAAACTGTCATACATTTTCCTACTTGAATTCTCATCACATTTCATTTTTCCAAAAACTATACGTAAAAATGTTTACGACAAATATTTGTAATACATATAATATGTTATTCCGCTCATGTATTGTCTTTCATGATCTATTATTTAGGTTGGAATCTCTTTTATTTTATGGCTAACTTTAATTCACAAATTTAAATTTGATAATATTGTACATTTGTTGTTGAACTTATTTTTTTACTGTATTGAATAATAATAGATTTTTCCCATTATTGCATATGTACGAGATTAGATGTAAGAAGTTAGAGTGTCTTCTAAACGATCTTGAACTTCATGATTACTAAGTTCATTGATTTTATTGATTCAATTAATATATACTTGTATTTTTATATTTTCTACAGAGGGGCAAATGTTGCACATTTATCATGCAACTATCTAATAATATATTTTAATAATTTTTTTTATCCGTACAATGCATGGGTGATTTAACTAGTTTTTAACTAAAACACTAAAAAGAAAATTCTAACTTTTTAAAGGGTAACAAAGGCGCTTTTCCGAAAACGGGGTAGTCACAGCGGAGGGTGGTGACCTCCCACCTACGCCCTTGCATGCAAGCACTTAACCATATAAGTGCCATAACAACAATAGTAAAAGTGCTCCAAAAATTTTAGGACTACATAATGGATGACGCATTCATCTTGCCAACACATTAAATGGTGCTTTAATTGTACGGATGGCCTTACGTTTATTAGAGCTTATTCTAGTGAGCTTTATGGTAAAGGAGTTTTGGATTTATAGGAGAATGTGTTGTGGTAATGTAAAGAAAATTATTGAGAAATGTGAAATTTTGTTTTTTTTTTTTCGGAGGATATGTGGTTGGTACACACACATAAGTGGAGAAAAATAAACATAAAAAATGTGGTTAGTATTGAAATTTGAATTTTTTACCAAAATTTCAATTTATATAAAAGCTCTAGAGGACAATATTGTACCTTTTTCTCTCTTGTTTTCCATTTCTTCTTGTGCAGTTTTTGTATAGGTTTATTTCACAAATCATTCTCAACCTTTGATTTAAGAATCGACTGGGTCTTTAACCTCTTTTTTCGACCTCTTGGGTCCCTAACATTTCATAAATTTACACGATAGGTCTTTTTTAACGGATTTTGTAAATATTGCTGTTGACTTTCTAATAAAATTACCGCTATACCTCTTAACTTTTTAATCTTAAAAACAAAAGATTTAGAAATATTAAAAATAATTAAAAAATTAAAAAAAAAAAAAACACACACACACCCCACCCCACCCCCTCCCGTCCCCTCCCCTCCATCCCAACCAAGAACGGAAGCCAGAATGCTTTAATTTCCAGTAGCCAAAAATGAGGGGGGGTGATTCCCCCTCTCCCATTTTGCTGCTGGAAATGGCATGACAGCAAAATGGATGGATTCACCCTCCATAAGTGCCACTAGAAAACAGCAGCATTTGCTGTCGTTTGCCATTTGTAGCCGTTCTCGGGATGGGGATGGGGTCGGGGTGGGGGTTGGGTTTTTTTAGTTTTTTATTATTTTTAATATTTTTAGATCTTTTGTTTTTAAAATTAAAAAGTTAAGATGTATAACGGTAATTTTATTAGAAAGTTAACGGCAATATTGAAGGAATCCGTAAAAAAGGACCTATCGTGCAAATTTATGAAAGGCTGGGGACCTAGAAGGTCGAAAAAAAGTTGAGGACTAACCGATTCTTAACTCAAAGGTTGGGAACAATTTGTAAAATTAACCCTTTTTGTATTGAAAAATAGTGTGTTTCATTTATATATTTTTTAGAATTGATTAGTTTTTCCACCAGTGTGTTGCACAGGCTTAATCTTGTAGCAATATATAATGAATTGAAATTATAGTACATACAAGATAATTTAAATAATAATTATGTTAAAACGGTGATTGAACGAATCATTTTGAATACTACAAATCATTTTTCTTTAGGTATTACAAGTTACGAAATATTTTTCTATAGACAAAATTTGTTGTTTTATTTCCTAAATTTCTATCCCTATCATATATCATGATTTTCATTCCGGAACGATTTGTATCCCAAGAAGCTACTATATAAAATTGTCCATGAGTCAGTACTTGTTTTTTCAAGAAGATTCCCACATAAGACACTTTTGACCTTGAGCCTTGGTGATCGTCATAACATATCAGACAACCAATGGAAATTGTCTCCTTTAAAATTTGAACGGTAGTTTAACATTCGATGGAGTCAACGACATCTTTAGAATAATTGTTTTGTCACCAGTATTACATATAATAAAATGATAATTTTGACCATCTAATCTGAAAACTGAACGTAAACTATCATCATTGACCTTAACACCTATCCGCCCTCCTATATGAACAAAATTCTCATACTCCAGGAGTACCATACTCCAACTTTATTTGTATCTAAATAATTCTTGGTTGTGAGTAGATTATATGCATCTCTCTTATGATTTAGAATTTTATTTCTAATTGTTTATAACTAGAATTCTCAGTCATGCGTTGCATGAGAAGTCTAAAAGAAATAACATGTGCCAATGAAAATTATACAATAATTTAACTTAATAAATTCTTATTATTATAACACGTGAAAAAATTCCCAAAGAAATATAAGAATAACAATACTAATCTATAAAAAAATTTGACCAAATGCATTTTCCTTTGCAATTTGTTATAATTTTTGGCATGTTAATCAACAATTTAACAAAACAGTACAAAATCAATTAGCATCATAGGAAGTAATGAACTCAACTGACAAACAGAAACAAATGTTATGTTGTGATGTAATTTTGTTTATATAATGTATGGTAAAATTACCCTAAATTTTGAAAAGCTTCTTAGAAAAATTGGAAATTGAGACTCTAAACTGATTGAAATGATATATACTTGTCAAAATATTAGTAGCTTGTCTTAAGCCACAAAGCAAATCTTGTACTTATGAAAGACAACTTTGTATCTATTAGTATATCCAGCACCAACGAATCTTAAAGCGCATACAAAGCCCCATCTTTCACAGTAGACTTGAACATTAGCTCCTGTTTAATGGTAGTACTTTGTATTCAGTCACCCTACAAAAACAATACATAACAACTAATTAAGACAACTGGTAACCATGGAACCTAAATAAGACAACTATTGACCATGAAATAAGTTGTAATATTCAAAGCATTCAAAATAAAGCAATCTCACTAACACACCAATTAAGCATGAAAACAATTTTTCCACTAGAGGTAATTATGGGGGCTAGTGTTAGTCAAATGTTTTTTCACTTTTATTTGCTTCTTTAGGCTTGGACTGTAAGGCCATTGTTCACAAATTGCAACTATGGTTGTCAAGTATCAACCAAATATAACATCTCAATAAACCTCAACCATGTGTAGAGAAAGCTAAAGAATCGTCCATAAAGACCGTGAAACTCCAAAATGAATTGTTAAGTAATGAAGACAATAAGAACCAAGCCACTTTTTGCATTATCAAATCAGTTCAACTTACCGTTGTAAAAATAGAAACAAAAAGGTAAAATAGAGACATATTTCACTTTTAAACTAAAATATTCATTGGGAAAGATTTTTATTTTTTCTCTTTTCGAAGGAACATTGAGTTAGACAAATGAACCTTAATAGAATAAAGTGTCAACCTTTATTCTTGATTCAGGACTAAATATTTTTGGTTAAAATATTAAATGTATCTACTATATTTCCAAAGTACCCATTTAATATTTTCTCAAAACAACCAATGACGCTTCATTACCGCTTTTAATTAACAAGTTTGCGAATAATAAACATCACATTTATTCGATAAATAAATATTTTTTTTTTATTTACAATTCAGTCAACATTCATATAAATAAGTGCTGAAATTTTTTTATTTTTATTTGAATAATATAGTAATATTTCATAAACAATTTCAAATAAAAACATTGTTAGTAATAACAAAATATTCAAACCTTGAAATAAAAACACTGACAATGGGAAATTTTCTTCTTCAAGAAGAGGAATATTGGCGACAAAGGGCAAAAGTACATTGGCTTCGGGGAGGAGATGCTAACACGAAGTATTCCCATGCAAAGGCTACTGAAAGGAAGCAACTTAACCAAATCCAAAGAATCAAGGCTGGGGATGGTACTGTTTTAGAGGATGAGAAAGGAATTCAGAGGGTAGCCAAGGGATATTTTGTTGACTTGTTTGAAGAAGTTGAAAGTAGGTTGGAGAGTGTCTTGAATTGTGTTAGCAATAGGGTGTCAGAAAGTGACAATGAGCTTCTTACAGCCTCGTTCACTCGGAAGGAATTTCAGCGAGCTTTATTTCAAATGCATATGGACAAATCTCAGGGTCCAGACAGGATCAATGCGGCTTTTTATCAGAAAGCTTGGCCGATTATTGGAGACCGAATTGCCCATCAGTGCTCTCAGTGGTTAGAAGGTAAATTATTCCCGTCTTGCTTAATGATACAAATATTGTGTTGATACCTAAATTCGACAATCCTGAGTCCACGAAAGATTTTAGACCGATTTCCCTATGCAATGTATTATACAAGATAATGTCTAAAGTGTTGGCCAAGTTACTCAAAAAGTTATTGCCGAGTATCATATCTCAATTCCAGTCATCCTTTATTCCTGGACGGGCCATCACAGATAACATGCTGGTGGCATTCGAGATTATGCATTATATGAAGAAGGAGACAGGAAAACGGGGGCTAGTAGCTACGAAGATTGACATTAGCAAGGCGTATGATAGAGTGAGTTGGGAGTTTCTTAACCAAAATTATGATCCGGATGGGCTTTGCTCAAGAATGGGTGGATATTATCATGCTCTGTGTTACTTTAGTTCGCTATTCGGCTATGGTTAATGGCCAAGAGGTGGGTCTGATTGTTCCGAGATGTGGGTTAAGGCAAGGGTATCCACTTTCTCCTTACCTTTTTCTGCTGTGTACTGAAGGCTTATTGGCTCTAATTCATAATTCAAAGACTAAGGACCGGATACACAGGTGTAGAGTGGCTCGGTCGGCTCCTAGTGTGACACATCTTTTGTTTGCCGATGATAGGTTTCTCTTTTTCTGAGCTACTAAAGAAGAGGCTGTTGAAATGAAGAATATCCTTAAGAAATATGAGGAGGCATCGGGTCAAGCAATCAATTTTGCGAAGTCGGGTATCACGATGAGTTTAAATGTCCAACAATCAGTTAGGGACAGAATCTCGGCTGTTCTTGGCATTGGGAACCATTTGAATACTAGAAACTACCTGGGGTTACCTTCATTGGTGGGAAGGGAGAAGAAGGAAGTCTTTGCTTTTCTTCAGGACAGAATTTGGAAGAAGACATAGGGATGGAGTACTAAAATGTTGTCTAAAGCGGGTCGAATGGTATTTGTGAAATCAGTGGCCCAGGCGATTCCCTAATATAGTATGTCGATTTTCCTTCTGCCATCTTCCTTATGTGAGGACTTTCAGGGTCTTTTGAACTCTTTTGAACTCCAAGTGCTTATTCGCCATAATTACCTTCATTGGTCACTGCCATCTTCCTTAACAGTTTTGGAGAGTTCTTCTTCAACCTTTGTTCTACAATGGTGGATGGGCACTTGGAGAAGATAACTATGATTGCATGGGCCATATGGAAATGTCGTAATGATAAGATCTGGAGGGGTATTAATAAACCACATTGGACGGGGATTGATGACGACCTAAACTATCTATTTGATTAGAGGGCGGTGAGACAAGGTGGTGGGACTTATCTCATGGAGCAAAGCAGTAGATTTCAGTGGAGCAAACCTTCAGTGGGGTGGACTAAATGTAACATTGGTGCTGCTTTATTTAGTGATGTTGGTTTCCTGGGCATTGGGATGTTTATCTGTGATGCGCAGGGGAATTATGTGCAGGGTCGAACACAAATTTTTGACGCTCAGTCTGAAGTGAAAGTGGCAGAGTGCGTGGGCTTGAGGGAAGGTTTATCATGGCTACTAGCAATGGGTTGCTTGAATATTATTGTCGAATTGGATTCTAAGGTGGTCGTTGAGGTGATACAAAAACAAGAAGACTTATCTGAATTTGGGCTCGTCGTTGCGGATTGTAAGGAATTGCTCAAGACAGCCAATAATTTTAGAGTGCAATTTGTTAGTAGGCGGGGCAATGGAGCTGCTCATTGTTTAGCTCGTAGAGCTCGAGAGTTTTTTTTCCCCTTGTATTATAACTACCCCGCCACCATGATTGTACCCCGTTCCTGCAACAGATCTTTCTATTAAAGAGAATAAATCCTTTATCTTAAAAAAAAAAAAAAAATTGACAATAATTATTTCAAAGGAAGAAAACTTTAGCAATTAAACAATTCCTTTTTTTCCTTTCAATTGCCATCATTGGTCGAGTCGCTATCAGTTTCAGGACCTGAACTGTTTTGAAATAAACGGTGAGTGTCAACAGATTCCCGCGCACTAACTTTAAACATGCAATACATATTATGCAATTAAACACATTTACACATGCAATTATGTCTGTAGGCCAGTCAAAATGATGAGCTAAGCCTAGAGCTCTCGATTAAGATGAACTAGGCCTGTGGCTCCCAGTTAAGGTGAGCTAAGTCTGTGGGCTCTCAATTAAAGTGAGTTATATTATACGCATACTTTCATATCAATTCCATAAATCATATAACATGTAATTGCATTATATTTTCATAAAACATGCGCATATAAATTCAGAAACAACTTTAATAAAGAATCTACCTTAATACGCTTTTTTCGTGTTTGAGCTATAAGGCAGTCAATTATGCATCAAATAGCGTGCCTCGTCTAGATAAATCAACAATAATTCAAGTTAGAATTTTGAAAATATTTAACACTAAATAAAAGTATGAAATTAAATCGTGAACTTTGAAATTTAGTGTAAAATAACTAAAATTTGAAAGTTCTAGACTAAAACGTAACTTAATAAAAGTTAGGACTAAAAATATAAAGTTTTAAAACTATAGTGACTAAAATAAATAAAATAAGAACCTTGGTGGCTGAAATAGAGTTTTTCAAAACCTAAAGGACTAAAATAGATCAAACTAAAAGTTTAGGGCTAAATGTATAAACGTTTGGAACTTTGGTGTATGAAATAGAGTTGTTTGAAACTTGAGCGACTAAAATAGATTAAACTGAAAAATTTGAGACCAACATAAATGTCAATAAAACCACAGGGACTGGAATCAGCCAAAACAAGGATTTAGGACTAGTTTTCATGATAATAAGACAGAAGGACAAACTAGAGGCTAGAATTTAGTGGAGGACTGAAATGACTATATTTAAAACCTAGGGACCTAAAGTGCAATTCAGATTTTGTTGGGTCCGTTTGGGATGTATTATAAATGAATCGGTTTATAATACATTTTGAAATTTAAATTTTTAAAACACATGACAAATTTTATAATTGACACCTCACGCACCCATGAAATCTAATAGTAATTTTTAACTTTTTAATAAAATTTAAGTAATTAAATTAAGTAAGTGTCCTAAAAATATAAATTTCAAAATATATTATAAATCAATCCAATTATAAACGAACCATACAAAACGGACCTCAAACAATCAAATCCCTAATTCACACCCAAATCGCCCCCGATTCGAAATCAGAACGGAGAGGGATCGCTGGGAGTTTGGACGATGGCGTTTCAGGCAAGGCGATTTCGAGGCTTAGGGTTTGAGGATGGTTTGAGGGCGAAGTTCGAAATGGCTCGCAATTTGGGTTCTTGGGTTCGAGGAAGCAGAAAGGTTCGAGTGAGAAGGTAGACGCCAAGTCGAACAGCAGAGGAGTTTGAAGCTTGATGGGTCGAAATGGTTCGCGATTGGGGTGAGCTTACGAATTTGGCTTCGAGAATCCAGCCGAGAACCAAGGTTTCCAGCGGGTTCAAGTGTCGAGCGATAGCGAAGGGTTCGATTTCGTGAGTCGCGACTAGGTTCGGTCAAGAGAATTTGGCCAAGGATTGGTTCAGGTAAGTACTATGGGCGTTATGGGCTTCTAAATTCTGGTTTCAATTGGGTGGATTTGGGTTGAAGGGATAGTGGCGGGTTCGAAGGCAATAGAGGCTGCCTATGAACGTGTGTATGCAATGTAATTGAAGCTTTGTGTGTGTGTATACCTGTAATCAAAGAAGGTCATTGAAGTTCTCTCTGTGTGTGTGTGTGTGTGTGTGTCGTGTATATGTATCTGCAAGGTGTTCTGGTCGGAATTGTTGAGTGTACTGTGCGTTAGTGTTTGCTGGGAATCACCTTTGTATATGTATATATTTTCTGCATGCTTGTGGGTGTGTGTATAGACTGCAGAAATTGAGTGTGAAATTGGCAGAGAATGAGAGCGTGTGTAAGTGTATGAATGTAATTTTTCTTGCTGTGTGTTGCTGAATTTGGATGTTGCTGCGTGAACGGTTAACAGGGATTATATGTATATGTATATACAAGAGAAATTGGGAGACACGTGGGGAGATCATGGGAGGATTTTTGCTTTAGAAAAAATATGGGAAAAAGGGTCGTTGGCAACAAATTGCAGATAAGGCGGTGGTTCTTCAGGTAGGCAGCGTTCAGATGTTTTCAACGTGGAATCAAACATAGGTTGAAGCAGTCCAAGTTTTGTTTGGCAAGGCTTAAGTCAAAATGGGCTTTAGATTGGGCCTTGAAATTAAGAGTTGGATTTAAAATAAATAAGAAAAGACTTGGGCTTGGTCTTTAAGTTTTGACATCAGATAACCAAACTTGGGCTTAAAAACAAATTAAAAATCTAGACTTAAAATTTGTTTTACATGACTTTAAGATTTGGACTGAACTAAAGCAATTGCTTAGATAACGGATTTAATAATTAATTGGACTAATCCAAAAACGAGTTTGGACACAAATAAATAAGGGATATCTTGAAAAATACAAATGTTTTGTACACAGTTTTTAAAATTAAGGTATATTAAACTTTTTTGGGAAAAATTATGTGTTTTAGGTGTTTTTACATTGTGATATCACAATATTACAATACAACAATCACAATTCATCAAAAAATCGAGTCATATGAAAACAACTCGCTAAAACACCGAGTCACGACAAAAATAATTCGTCAAAACACTGAGTCAAAACAACACAACAACTCGGCGGAATAACTAAATCACAACAACAACGTTGTAATATCACAATATTACAACACAACAACCACAACTTATCGGAATACCAAGTGACATTAAAACAACTTGCCAAAATACCAAATCACATTAAAACAACTCGCCAAAACACCAAATCACATCAAATACAACTCGCCAAAACATCAAACACAACAACAAAACTCAGCGGAAAACCGAGTCACAACAACACAACAACTTGACGGAACACTGAGTCACAAAAATGACAATCGTCACAATACAACACAATGCATTTGATTTTGGAAAATTCAAATAAAAAATCCCCAAATTACAAACCCTAATTCACAAAATTGAAACCTAAATTGAATCCTTTGAATATACAAAATCCCCAATTTTGTTGCATCTGTTTCTTCTTATTATTTTTTTTTAAATTAGAAATCTCGTGTGGAAAGTGCCGCTCACTGCATTAACAGGCTTTTGCTGTTGATGCTACGTTTGCATGAAGCTGAGATTTTCATCATTTTATTATCAAAATCTACAGAGAAAAGAACAAATCTGCACCTATAGTCCGAAGAATTGAGAAACCCTATGAGCTTATAAGTGCCAGGGATGGTTCAACATAACCATTGTATTTAGCCACTCTCAAACTGTGGTGGTCTGTGGAAACTGCCAGACCGTTTTGCGCCAGAGCGATTGATGGAGGAGAAAAAGCGTGTTTTTTTTTTTAAATATAACACCCGATATGCCTAATTAAACCAATAAATAATTGGAGTTGAACCGTATCATGAGACAAAATCCAATTAATTATAAACTCGCACTTTCCTTCAAAATAAAATAGACAAGTGATGCGAATCCTTTAAAACCCTTATTGTGACCAATATTAAAATAACGGATTAGGGTGGTAGCGACATGTCAAGATTTCATTAAAATCAATAAAGTAATAATTTTCATTTATGAAAATTCCGGTCACTTCAAACAACCCGAGATTTCAAAGCAGACAGAGTCTTTGTTCAGTTGATTTCACAAATAAGGTTGAAGATTGGTGCCGTTTCTCAAAAATACAAACTAAAATCAACAAAAATGGAAATCAACTCAAACAAAAAATCATTACAAATTGAAACAAACAAAGTGTGAATAAAGCATACCAGTTGCCAGCTAACAAAATGCAGTTTGAAGATACATTTGTGCAGAAAATTTGCCAACAAATAAGATGATATACCTATTATAAATTGCTCGCTAATGCTGAATGGATGCCAAAAAATTAGGATGTCTTGAAGTTGATTAGAATGTTGGCTAAAAATTATGGATCAATCAGGATAAAGTTGAAGGAAAATATTAATATATTGAGGGAAAATAAGAGAGGAAAGAGAGATGAAATCAAATCTTCCTAAATTTATTCCAGATTTTATGGGATTAGAACCTTCTGAGAAGATATATGATACATAGGAAGATGAACTCTCGTCAGGTATTTGACGAGAAATAAAAAATGAATAAAAAGGTGAAAAAAAGGAAAAGATCGGAAGAGCGATGTCAGCATGTCATCACCAGTTATCTTAAGGTACCCATTTTGAGTTGGAAAAATCCTACTAGAAACCTTATTCTCATTATATATATATATATATTTCTTTAAATGGGCCAACAAGGGAAAATGATGAAGTCTATACTCAGTTGACTCTACCGCCTCTATAGAGAAGGTATGATTTGTAATAATGGGTACTTCATTGGTTCTATTTATGAATTTCATTTAATGAATTTCCATTTGATTTGAGCGAGACATACATGTTTGATAGGTAGTGACAGAGCCAAGACGCTGATAGAATGTGGCACAATTTAACTATAAAAATTTTGTATAACATCTACTATGATAATATTAAAAAGTCAATTGTTTTTATCGTATTCTTTATTTAAAAAATGATATTTTTAAAATATGCTCATTATCTAATACATCAACAAATTTTATATTATTTTTACGATTTAAGTTTTTATTAATCTAAAAATACTAGCTACTTATAGTTCGAACAAGTATTGTAGTGGTTAAGTTTTCACGTTTCGAGCGAGAGGTCTTGAGTTCGAACTACACGTCCTTCCTCTGTTTTCCCACCCCTCCCCTATATCCCCATTGTATTTAAGAAAAAAAGGAATACTTGCTATTTTAATCTATATTAACATTAATTAATCATAAGAATTGTCATTTAGAAATATGAATTTACTAATTTATTATACAAAAACTACATAAACTAATATTTAAAAAAAAAAAAAAAACTAATTCCATGGTTGTGGGACCCCACTTCCCTCCGCCACTGTTGATAGGATGTGTTCCCTTGATTTTCGCTAAATATTGTCACTTTCACATGAAGATGGGGATGGAAAGCGCTCAAAGTTCATGTCATACATGTTTTACAAGACTCTTGTTGCCTCAGACACTAGTACCCATCATGGATTCTCTGTTCCTTGTAGGAATGCTAAAGGATAGTTTATCTCATCTATTGTGACATTATTTTGGCTTTATGCATGTATATAAATTTCAGAGGAAATTTTCATATGTCAATCTGAAGCGTTGTGTCTATTAGGATTAATGTAAAGAACCTTTGCTCCTCCGAGGAACTTGTAACTTAAGACCAAATTAACAAAGTAAATTTTCTCATGTTTCATTAAGTGCGATCAATTGAGGCTATTTTTAGATTCATTTATTTCTTTTATTTGATATGGAAAAGAAATATAATAGATGTCAATAGAGAAGAACAATGATATGTCAATTGAAATTAGCAGAACAAAAGTCATTGATAATTCATTGACGAGATGGCCGTCAAGTTTCAATGCTGGTAATCTAGTTTTGGTGGACATTACTTACAACTATTTTTCTTGTGTTTGAATTTCATACTTGATGTCAATCTTATATGTTTAGTTCGCATAACCGTTTGTCTACAATTTTGGAAATTGTTTTACAATATTTTAACTATTGTTCTACTATCTTCTCTAATATAACATCACTAGATCCTTTGTTATAGATCCTTTGTTATATGGCTAGCATCTTCCTTTATTTAACATCAGTAGATACTAATGTGCATTTTACATCAAGTTGCATAACAGGGGACTTAATCAAGTTACATAACATGGGTTCCATGAATTTGCACCGAGGGTGGAGTCGATTGATATGGTCCAAGATATTATCAGTGCCAGAGGAGGTTGGAATGTAGACTTAATTAAGACAACTTTCTCAACGATTAATGTTCATCCAATCCCTTCCCATTGCAAACAGGGGGAATAATAGATTGATATGGCACTTTAGAGTGTCAGGGGATTTCTTTGCCAAAAGTGGATACCACATTATGAAAGCCGACGAAGGGGGTTCGTATGAGACGATTGGAGTAGGAGCTGCTGGAAGTCGACTTGACCTAAATAATTCAAAACTTATCAAAAATTGAGGTCATTATACCCCACGTCGTACAACTGTAGTTATTATCACTACTACATAATAGTATAATAGGCATTGATTGTTTTGATGAATAGACGTGGGTTTTAAAGGCGATGTATTTGACAACGACGTTCATTATAAAGGTATACGCGTTGGTTATTGAACGATACCTAAAGGTCACAATAGGCGTCGGTTGTAGTGGTACAATACAACCGACGCCTATTGTTTACTTTAGGCGTCGGTTCACGCCTATACAATCGATGCTTATTGTATTTTTAAAAAGAATATTAAAAAAATAGATTAGAGAATCTAAATTGAAAAAAATGAATGAAACTCATGCACGTATATATCACAGACCCACAACTCAAATCAAGAAATTTAACGCAAAATAAAATCAATTGAAAATTAAGTTTTAATTTTTTTTACACAAAATAATCTATAAAATATATGGAGCTAACAAATAACAACACTCAAGCTTTGTGCTTGTTGAATCTCTATGAAAACCAAAAAATATGCCCTCTACAATACAATTACTTCTAGGCAGCCAGTGACACACAGTCGTCCCCAGGAAAAGAAATTAAAAAGTAAGACAGGCAAGCATCTTCCGACCCATTTTCATACCAATCCTTCTTCTTTGATCCCACAGGAAAACTCGCTATCCTTATTTTGCTGAATAGAGCAAGAAATTGAAGCCATGGATTTGTTTTAGGAGGCTAAGGCGGTTTGTCTGAGAAGCACCCACGACAAGTACTTGATAGCTGAGGAAGACGAAGAAACAGTGACCCAGGATCAGAACGACGCATCTCTGGCGGCCAAATGGACGGTTGAGTTTGTAGATAATCTGGATGGAATAATCCGCCTTAAGAGTTGTTATCGAAAATACTTAACCACCACGAACCTTGATGGAATAATCCGCCTTAAGAGTTGTTATGGGAAATACTTAACCATCACGAACCAGCGTATTTGAGAAGAAGTGGGGGTTGCGTATTTAAGAAGAAGTAGCAAAGTTCAAAGGATAGTGGGGGTTGGGTTGCATATTTGAGAAGAAATAGCAAAGTTAAAAAAAAATAAAAAAAAAGTGAGGGTTGCATATTTGAGAAGAAGTAGCAGAAAAGGGCCCCATGAGAGAAGACAAAGCCAGTTCTTTTATATTAAAAAATATATATAATAAGATATTAGGATGGAATATATGTCGGTTCCAAGGAGGAACGTTGGAACCGACATGTATTGTGGAGCATAGGCGTTGATTTTCAGTTTACAACCGATGCCTATAGTTTTTTATACGTCATATATGTCGGTTCCTCATAGGAACTGACGTGTATACTAACACCAATATGTGTCATTTTTTCTATGAACCCACATCTATTCCTTTTTTTTTTTGTTAAATTTTGTAGTAGTGTATCACGTTGGTTGTTCGACCTTCTCTGGGAGGACAAGATTAAAGCAGCTCAAGATAATGATAAGTTCTTGTGTAAGATGAAAGATCGAGCACTAGCTGGTAGTATTAAGGGTTTTGAGGTATCAGTTGACATCACTCTTTTATATAAAGGGAGGCTTTGTGTATCAAAAGATGAAGCGCCGAGGAAAGAAATCCTTGAGGAGGCTCATTCAGCCCTATATACTCTTCCAGGTGGTACAAATATGTATTACGATTTACGAGGAACTTATTGGTGGAGGAATATGAAAAGATCGATCGGCTCATTTGTTGAGAGATGCATGACGTGCCAACAAGTTAAAGCCGAACATCAGCGCCCTTCAACATTGCTTAGGCTACTTGAGATTCCTGAATAGAAATGGGAAACACATAACAATAGATTTTGTGGTTGGTGTTCCCCGATCGACTAGAGGTAATCAAGCCATAAGGGTGATTGATCGTCTGACTAAGTCATCCTACTTTCTGCCTATAAAGATGACATTCAGCTTGGATCAGTTTGCCAAATTATATGTGAAAGAGATAGTGAGATTGTATAGGGTTCCAGTCTACATTATGTCTGACAGAGATACTAGATTTACTACCAAATTTTGGAATAGTTTATAGTTTACCATGGGAAAGAAATTAAAGTTCAGTATAGCTTATCACCCACAAACAGATGGTCAATCAGATAGGACTATTTAGATTTTGGAGGATATGCTAAGGGCATGCATGTTGGACCTCGGGGATAATTGGGAAAAGCACTTACCATTGGTCGAATTCGGATATAATAATAGTTATCAGTCAGCTATTCGCATGGCACCCTATGAAGCTCTTTATGGAAAAAAGTGTAGATCACCAGTGCATTGGGATGAAGTTGGTGAAAAGAGAGTTTTGGGTTCTGATCTAATTGAAGAAATAGTTAAAGACAAAGAGAAAATTAAAGAAAGGATAAAGGAAGCTTAGACCAGACAAAAATTGTATGCTAATTAGAGAAGAAAGGAACTATAGTTTGATGTTGGTGAAAAGGTTTTCCTAAAGGTAGCTCCTATGAAAGGTGTGGTCAGATTTGGAGAGAAAGGGAAACTCAGGCCGAGATATGTTATACCTTTCGATATAATTGAAAGGGTTAGTGATATGGCTTACAAGCTAGCTTTACTACCTGACCTTTCGACTGTGTATAATGTGTTTCATGTCTCGATGTTGAGGAAATATGTTCATGATCCAAGATATATTATCGGTCACTCATCATTAGATGTTAATAAAGATATGACATATGAGGAAATTCTAGTGGCCATATTTGAAAGTAAAGTACACGCTTTGAGGAACAAGGATATACCCCTAGTTAAAGTCCAGTGGAGTAGATGTGGAAAAGAAGAGGCTATTTGGGAAAAGCAGAAAGATATATTGGATAAACTTCCACACGTCTTTAATCAAGCAAGTTTAATTTCGAGGATGAAATCTAAATTTAGTGGGGAAGGTTGTAGCTACCAGAAAGACTTAAATTTAACTTTATTACATTAACTCATGTCGCTATGGCTTTCTTTAATTTTAAAATTTTTCCTATACTCGTCTAGTCGAATCAGATGGTATTATGAGAATAGAAATTACGCAACTTAACAATAAGTTCAAATTTGACCTAAATAATTCAAAACTTATCAAAATAATTTCTAACGAATTAATTTCAAGAAAAGAGCCAACTTATATAACATTACACACAACATTAACTAAACATTCGAAGTTATACATAAAAAATCACAGCTTCTAATTAGTCCCTATTCGAACAAAAAACTTTCAAAATCCTAAGCTTTGGTCCCTTTTCTTCCATTTGAACTAACACTATATAAAGCATCAAAACCTCATTTTCACCCTCTTGAGCCAATTATAGCAGCGTAAGTTAACTCATTCCCCTCTCATCATCATCATCATCATCTTCTTCATCTTCTTCTTCTTCATAATCAACAATTAACTATTTTCCAATTTTCCTTTCTTGCAATAATCAACACTGTAGACAACAAGACTAAGGATCAAGCAACATATCAAGAATCCAACAAGAACAAGGTAAACATCATTCTTTTCTCCATTTTTCCTCAAGCAAAAATCATTCATCAAGCTCACATTTAAAACTAGTTATGTACACCATATGTTATTCCAACTACATTAACTAAGGATTTCAATATATATATACACATACATATACAGATAAATCTTTCCTTCTCCTTCCCAAATATCTGTTAACAAGAAAAACAAAACAAAAAAAAAAGAGAGAAGATCAGTACCATGAAAAAGAACCGAGCTCATTCAATTTTTGGTCAATCTTCAATCCTTCACCAAATATTGCAAAATTGGTGTCTATGACTTCCTTTCGCCATGAGGAACACAAATATGTAAAAATTTTGGTCAGAAAACTGCCACTCTCATTGGAAAGCCTCCATTACAACCACCAACATACTTTGAATTACTTACCTCTATGCGTAGAGCCCACCAAATTTTTCTTCGAATCGCCAAAATTTTGGCCCCTCAAAATCCATCATACATCTAGTTAATAAGTTTCAAGATTTGCCCCTTTTGGTCCCTGAAAGTTTTAAAAACATTTAAGCAAGTCCTAAATTTATGCCACCCTCTAGTCTTGACCCCAAGAATTCCCTAACCATTTAAGTTAACACTAAAGTTATTATTTAAATCAAAATTGGTCACCAAATATTTTAAATAATTAACTTCGACCCCAAACTTTCAGATTTTACATAATTGGTCCCTAAAACTTTTAATTCTAATCGTAAAAGTCCTTAAACTTCTATTCAACTTAAATTGACCCTCAAACTATTCAAACTTATTAAATTGAAGCCCTCTATGTATTACAATTGTTTAACTTAACCCCTAAAGAATTTAATTACTTCCTAAAGGTCTTAAATCCTAAACCAATCAAATTAATTGTACACTCTAACATTCATAAGAGATTAATTACATTTTTAAACAATTTAAGAATCCAAAATTTTAACACTTTAACTTTCATAAACATTTAATTAAGTCCTTAAAGTTTAAGATTTTCCCTTTACATTATGCAAATTTTAGTTAATTGATCATGTCATTTTTTTATGTGTTGATTATGATTGTGACTTGAAAATGCGACTTTTAATAGCTTTCCAAATTCTTAGAAATTGGGGCGTAACAGAACCTGTTGGGTTTCGTCCACTTTACCTGTTCAACTGAGTTATTTGAAATGGTTTGTGTGGGGGTTTGGGCTATATGGAGAGCTCAAAATGAGCTCCACCATAGGGGGAAGCTGCAATAGGTAGAGGTGGTTGGTGGGATGATTCAATCCTTGCCGGTCTCGATTAAGGAGGCGGGGCAACCAGCAGTGATGAATGGCTCTTGTTGCATGTTGGGCTGCGTATGGTAGAATGCTAATAGATATAACTGCAAGCTTATTTTACAAACGGATGCTGTAATAAGAGACCAGATGGGGCTGCTAGGGTTAGGTGGAGCTTTGATGGATGAGAATGGTTGTGTTCATTGTGCCTTCATATGCTAAAGGGGGAGAGGGATTTCTCAAACTGGAGGTGGCTGAATGCATGGCACTGCGAGAGGGACTGGAATTTGTTCGAAGGCATGATTTTTAGGTGCATTGTGTGCAGGTTGATGCTCTATGAGTGGTTCAATATCTAAACCATATACACAAGAACGTGCCAATATCACCTTTGGTTAGAGAGGTTTGAGACCTTCAAATTAGTTGTAAGTGTGGTTCTTATCATCATACTCCTCAAAAACAAAATATGATGGCCCGTCTTCTAGCGGGTGAAGGGTGTTCTTGCTAGGATCGACATGCATTGGATTGATTTTTTGCTGTTATGGCTTATTAGATGTATTCATACTGTTACTTGAGTTTTACAATATGAATGAAACTTTTCTTTAAAAAAAAAAAAAAAACTACAGTCAGTATCACTACGTAGAAGTAGTATACCAGTATAAATAATACATCAAAAAACTAAGAAAATAGAGGATAAAATACAATAAGGGTATTCAAGACATGTTACTTGAGAAATTTTTATATTTTAGCATTGCGGTACACTAGGTGTGCAAAAATTGTGGTCATTGTACCATGACTCAACTCCGAATCATTCCAGTCCAGTTTCCAATTGATGGTTCATCTATATCTATAATCTATAAAAAGAGGGAATGAGTGGGAAACTTTTGATTTCCCATTTCACCCCCACTTATTTCTCTAATTTCCGTTAATACCCCTATTTACTACTACCTCCGTAAAAAAAAGATGGTCCAGTTTTCTTTTTTCGTCCGTTCCAAAATATGGTCCAATTTTTTTTTTTTAAAAGTAGTTAAAATATTAGTTCTTTTATATACCCTTCTTTAATGTGCATAGTTATTAAAAAAAGTAGAATTATTAAAGTGGAATAATTAACAAATAAAAGGGGCATAATAGATAAATGATGTTAAAATTTGGTTTTCTAATACTACTAAATGAACTTTTCTTAATCTATGTGAAAAAGGGAATATGACTATCTTTTTGGGATGGAGGTAGTATTTAATTACATTTATTTCATTATTAATTGATAACTTTAATTAATTCATGAGTATGAAATTTTCACCCCCCAACTTCCACAAGTCTTTTTAGTCGCCAAAAAAAAAAAAAAAAAAAACTTCCAAGTATTTTTTTTAACTTCACACAAATGAATTTAATATTTTATTAAAATGATTTTTTAAGGAATAAAATGATTTTAATCTAACTAATCATTATAACTTTGAAAGTCACAATATCTTGCATTTTTTTATTTGTTTCAAATGTTACCATCCAAATTAATATGAAATATATGTGCATTTCAAATCAATAGAATTTAAAACAATGAGACATTTGATGTGAGATTTATCAGTATAATATAATATTATCAGAAAAGTTGGTCTTTGTCAACCCAATATTATTCTTTTTTTAAATGAAAAATTGCCCCATATAATGGATTTGCAAATGTTATATGCCCTAAATAGCAGATTTATAACTATATTCCCTATCTAGCGATTAGTCTCCTATATGGACTTTTTTTATCCCTGCTCCCCGAATGCCACCCCCACCACGGCCGCAATTACCCTAACACCCCCACACCTCCAATCAAACCCAATCAATGCTCCTGTCAGTCCTACTTCACTTAACTGTACCGCACCCAAGGGTATGCTTCACGTTTTCTATCCTTTTCAACTCTCTTTCGTATGATATTTTCAGAGCCCGACGAAGTGCAAATCCCTAGTTTCATATGCCGATCTTCTCTTTCTTGTTCAGTTCAATGCTTTGTTCAGTTATGGCGGGTCTTAAGTCGAAGAGGAGAAATGTCACCACACAAGATCTGATGTGACGATATCTGTGCCATCAGAGCCACTGCTGGAAGTTGAGCGGACGCGCCATTGATTGCCTTGTGGTTGCCGAGGGATTTGACCGTGATAGGAGAGGAATACCCTTGATAATCAAGAACATGAAGGAAAGAATTCCACAGAGTTTCCCTATGTCCCAGGAAAAATTGGGAACACAATTTACAGTATCAGAACATCTACACATTAATATTTTTGGGGTTTTCAACTTTAACTTTCAAAGGAATTGTATAATTTCCGGTTGCATTTTTCCTTTTATGCTTCCTTGCCTGTGTTTTTGAATTTTCAGTTTATCTATTTATTTATTATTTTTTTTGTTATATCTGTTTGCCTGAATTTGACACTGTCGTTAGCAGTGGGAATAGATGCATAAGTTTTGGGTCTGAGTCTGAGGCGTTCGTAATGTCCACGCAAGGAAAATTTTTCAAAATCAACTCTTTAAAATTGTTTTGAAGTTGAACATGTCGCCATTACCAGCAACTCTTTCATTTCCAGCCAAGAGTTTCTGTTGAGGCTAGAGATATTGCAGACGAAGTAGGTGGGATTAGTTGCAATATAGAATCTTAGTATAAACGCAGACTGAGACAAAATCTAAATCCATTTGTCAATTTAATTGAATTATATGAAAATATGATGCTTGCACTTCGGCATCCATGGTTGTGCTGAAATTGCATCATGTCTAGTGATTTTATTCAATTATGAGATTATCGATGGATTTTTTTTAACATGAGTACATAAACGTACAACACATTACACATTAGCTTTTGTTTGTATACGGTTCTTACATGGTAAGATCCTTAAATCGCTGTAGTCGGAAAGAAATAGGTGATAATGTGATATGTAAGGGAATCATTGACATACTAGGCAAAAGCATCTATGTTCTGGTGTAGTTTAAGGTTGTTATAGTGAATTAAAATGTTGTATTATTAGATCACTTCCATTTATGCGTCATGATTACTCATGCTCAATCTAACATTTTTAATTACTAATTTGAGCCCGACGCTGACATTTGGGCGCGGGCCATGTAAAAACCCCATAAAACATGCAAGGCCTATTACTTTAGTCCCTAATTTCCTTTTGCTTTCGCTCCTATGTTGTTATAATGAGCTAAAAGTTATAGATGAGTCGTCAAAGGGCTTCCTACATCTGCACAAACACCGTTTACGTGTAGCCAATGGACATAGCAAAACATTTTTTGTAGTGTGATGCAAGTGTACATTTTGATCCAGTGCTATTGACTTTTGAACAATATGTAGAGAAGTCGCCGAAACTATTTGAATACATTCATCAGCATGTTGTTGGACTTATTCATCGCTACGTATTGGTGTATTTAATATTTAATAATATCACATATACTCAAACAATGTTATGTGATTGAGTTGGCAGAGGACATGTCA
The DNA here is from genome assembly GCA_963692815.1 of Nyctanthes arbor-tristis. Taxonomy (NCBI): domain Eukaryota; kingdom Viridiplantae; phylum Streptophyta; class Magnoliopsida; order Lamiales; family Oleaceae; genus Nyctanthes; species Nyctanthes arbor-tristis. Next base: position 30,823 of record CAVNYN010092076.1, read on the forward strand.
GTTTCTCAGTTTGTGAGACTGACACCAAAAAAGTACGTGTAGTGATACATTAAAAAGACTAATGCATAGACTAGGCTATTCTATAAGCTAATTGAGTTGAGGTCTACACTAATTTATCCCCCAATGTTCTCTGACAAAATGTGATGATCTTAAAGTTTTGTTTCGGGGACTTGGCTACACTTTGTGTTAGTTTACTTGACTAAATAACGTGAAGAAAACAACAATGATGCTATACATGTTATTTCACTAGATTCAAGACTCAAGTGTGGTGGTAAGTGATATTGTGTGGTCGATACTCCATCGGAGACCAAATGAAGATTTCACTATAGAATAACTTCAGCTATAGAAGCTTGGTGGTAAGTGATACATGTTAATGATGCGAGTTATGTTTCACTATAGAATAACTTCAGCTGCCCACACTAGTAACTATAGTCCCGCTCTAACACCCTATAGTGTGGTATCAAGGGCGTAGCTAGGATTTTTGGCTAGTACGGTCAGAAATTTTTTCATTTTAGCGGTGGCGGTTTTCGGGCCAAAATTTTAAAAAATAGAAAATAAAAAATATTAAAGTAACAAAAAAGCAAATCTGAAGGCCGTACCTTACAACAATTCTTTGAGCTCTCCGAAACTCTATTTGTGCTTTCCACAACAATATTTTCTTCAAGAATTTTTTTTTAAAACTATCTCTCCGTAATTTAAAAAATCCAACAAGAAATAGAAATTAAACATAACTCCAAGCATAAATCCAAAATCTAATTTCAAACCAAAAAACCAATTTCCAAATTAAAGCATAAACTAAAAATTTAGGTTTCACCACTTCAAAAAAAAAAAAAAAATTGGGTTTCACATATTAGGGCTTTACTAACTTGAAGTATAAACCAATTTCTAAATTAGTGGTTAGGTTATTAGCCTTTACTAAATTGAAGCCTGAACTAAAAATTAGGGATTTAGAATAATACATTTTACCATATGAAAACTAGTAAAAAATCTCATTGCAAGCATAAATAAACCCAAAATCATAAATTGAAATAATCATTCATTGTACTCAAATACTCAATTATTCTTAATAATTACTCAATACACACATTACTACCAAGAGAAAAGAAGCAGAAGCCACTGCTTGCTACTCTGCGCCCTACCGGCGGGCAGTATGCTCCAAGCAAACAGAGTCACACATAGAGAGAGAGAGAGAGAGAGAGAGAACTGTGAGGCATGACCAGGTCAGCAAGAGGTTTCATTTTCGGCTTGGAGATTAGAGCTGAAGGTCACAACTCGCGACGCCAAGTCCCTTCCAGTCTTCTATGGTTCCAGGCTCTTCCAAATGAGAAACAGAAATGAAAGATGACTGATGCGTGCGTTTGTTTCTGATTTTGGTAAATGGACCTTAATTGGGCTCATTAGTTCTTATTTCTTTGGGCCAAGAGACAAGATGTTTTGTTGGCCTTTCAAATTTTAACTAATTTTTTTTTGGGGTGGACCTTGGGCTGATTTTTCAGTGCGGTCTAGCCCAAATTTAACAAGACCAGTCCAAGGTCCAGTGCGGTCCGTCGACCACAGTGGGCCTAAGCTGGCTACACCCATGTTTGATATCATACGGTGTCATATGTCCACGTGACAGTGTCTTGTTGCACGCCACATATCCACATGGCACTATGTGGTGTTAAATTATTGTTACTAGTTACTAAGATAACTAACCATTCGTTACAGAGTGGTCTATTAATGGTCTCTCTAACAGCCTGAAAGACAAACGAGTGTGTTAGTGAGTCTGTAGGATAGATGCTAAAAGATCGTTTGCTTATATTGGCGTGAACTGGAATTTAGAATTTGTATTGTGAACTGAAATATAGAATCTATATTCCTTGTTTTGCTAGCACAACAGACTCACGGATAGACTGGTCTGTTAATTAGTCAGTCACATAGACTCTAAATAGACTTTTTTTTACGAGATAGCTTTTCTATGCTATTTATTGTAATAATAAAACTTATTGAGAACATCTCTGTCATGAGTGTTTATGTTTCAGTTGGGGTTCTGTTACAGCTTTACATTGATATGATCGATTACTACAAAGATTAACCCAAGGAAGGTTGACATGGCAAAACATGGCAAAGGCTATTTACCATATTTGATGTTGTTGGTTCATTTGGAGTTCTGCTTCAACATTGTAGAAGAATATTGACAAGTTGGAGATTACATTAATGTTTTTTGCTTATATATGGTAGCCATTCAGTGGTATATTGTCGAAATTATAGTCTTAAATGCAAGATAATCATATGCAGTTTGCTTGAAGTCTCTCTTAGATTGTGTATTAGTCAATTTGACGAAATCACTTATGCTAGAACACATTAGACATGTGAGACATATCTGCAGGTAATTAAAACTTTTGGCATGCATGAGATTAAGAAAAAATGCCATCATCAATCATGATTTGCCATTCATTTTGAGAAGTTTACAACAAAAGCAAAGTCGGCACTAAAAGGGGGGAAAAAGAAAGAGAACTCGAGCAAGTCACAACAATCACCTCTCTACTTGTTCTATCCACTCGTCTTCAAGAATTGATCACAAAAAGTAGTCTACAGAAGACTTCTCTAAGATGTTAAACCGTTTCATCTATGAAAGGGTAGAAGTCTAAACCCAAATAAAACAAAAAGGGTATTTGGCATTTTCATCAATTATGAAAATGACTAGGCATCACAGTCAAGTGTGAATAGATCAATGGCTAATTTCTTCCTCCACAGAGACATGTAATAGCTATTAACATGCTTCGCATCGTATCCAGAACTTAAAAATTTGATATACTTAATAGTGAAAACACCATAGTCACCCCTGTATAGAAAAAAAAATGAAAAATGAATAAGTATCCATGGTAAAGATGTAAAGAATAATTTCGAGAAAAGAAACTCACGAATTATGTTGCTTCGAGGTATCCTAAACCTTTCAATAAGAAAAACCTCATCTCCTGCTTCAACACCTTCCAACTATAAACACTTGGGTATAAAGGCAGCCATGGCCCTATATAGCTCTTGAAGTTGACCAACTGTAATACATTTCTTTTCAGCGTCATACACGAACAACGTTGCTTTATGGAAGCTGACCTCAACAGCGAACCAATACTTTATTATTCCCAACACTGGAATATATAGATGCGTGCAGTCTTTCCATTTGCTACCGACTGTGGACAATGTCCCTAAATATAAGGTAGCACCTTATCTATTACATCACTTATTACACGGTCTACCGTGACTCTGCATCCACTATCCAAAATAGCAATGGGTCTATTGAATGTCATTGCACATTTCGAAGCTGGAAAACACAGGAGATACATTGCTAAGTCAACATGCTGGAGATGGAAATGGTTGTTAAAACACTGTTTTCAAATTTGATAACAAATATGATTAATAAAAACCAATAAAAGCATTATTACCCATTCATCCAGTAAGCCGCCTTGATTCATGATACCTCTGAACCATCTCCTTACGTCTTCTATCACGTTCATTGGAAATGGCTTAATGACATGTTTGACACTATGGAAAATTAATAGAAAAAGATGGTTACCACACGATTCTATGTAAGATACCTACAAAGTAATAACATATATATGTAGAATATTTACTTTTGTCCCAAATCTGAATACCAAGTGTCAAACTCTTCCTTCTTAACTGGATCAATGTTTTGGCAATGCCAAAAGCTTGTACCGTCAACAAATGTTCTCCTTTTTGCCCGAGCTGTGTAAGGAGAGAGCACAATTTTGGATCTCTTTAACTGTTACTTTTGCATTGTTTCAGAATTTGCTCTAACTTTTCTTCTTCGTGCATAAATATTGTCAGATAATGTTGCCTCCCTTTGCTGCACCACATCCGAATGCAAGTCAACAATCTCAACTCATCCTTTAGAAACACTTGCCTGCATGTCAAGCGTGCCCAGTGAACTCTAGTCTTGGATTTGTCTTATCATGGATATGTGTTTGCCCTTCAATTGCACTTCTATACAAACTGCATAATTCATTTGCTGATTCTATTTCTACTTGTGTATCTATCTGGATTTCATTTCTACTTAGCCCTTTCATATGATCCATTTCACAAACATCACGAATGGCCTGAACCTCTATTTCTCTCATATCGACATCTCCTTTGTTGAATTCCCAATTACCAGTGTCTCTATAGTCATCTGTAAATGCACCATTAGGCTAATAGCAGTGTTGTCTCGACTTGGTGAGTCAATTGACTCTCTTTTGTAATGAAATGATCTCAGACCTTAGTCTTTCTTCCATGTGTGTTTTTTAACCTCTCCTATATTTTATCAATATGTTTACTCAACAGCTCTGATAGATGGTTATAGGAAGGCTGGTGTGATGACCGAAAGGGCTGATATCCTGATGAGACGGTTGACGTGCTCGAGGAGAGGCTTGACATATTTGAGATGCTCCTGGAGAATGCACCTATAGATAAAATTAAACCATATATAAACTCCTAGTCAATGTGTGTAAAGCTATCACACTAGAAATTAGACAACATTAAGTAAATTATCAAGTATAAGATCATTGCCCTGGTCTTCACCCTCCAAGCCACCATAACTACCGGCATTGTGAATATAGGCATCAAGTATTGGGTCCGCACTTTGACGAAGGGGGAAAAACAGTGTGACATACTTCTATTGAGTCTCCTCATAAGTAGCCAACAAGGTGCAATGGACTTCGAGCTGGAAGCAATGAAAAATAAGGCAATCTTGATAAGTAAACTAAATCAAAGTATTGCAATTAAAGTTACTAGGGGATCATCTAGCACCCTACTAACATGCTCTGGTCCAGGTGTCTGAAAAGCACTCCAATTGATCATTCTTGGCATTGTAATCTTGCTTTTCTTTTGAGCAAATTTACTTTCAAGTGCTAGGATAGCTTCAAATGCCCAGACTTGTAGAGAATTGCAATATTCTTAGATTTGAAACTACAATACTTTATAAAGAATATGATTTTGGCTATTTACCTGCAATGCAAAAGGAAAACCATTAACAAAATACCCATGCACCTTCTTGTTCTCTTCTTTGATACATCTTGCATCGTTCTTCATATTTCTAAACAACGGCTTTAGTGTCTCATCAAAACACTTTCTTCCCCAAGGATACCTATTAAACAATTCGAGATCATCTACTATATCTACAGAAAACTTATCAATCCTTGTTCAATGGTGTTTGGCTCTCAACACTATTTCAAGTATGTATACTAAACCCAGTTTATATGTGTCAGCCATGGCTTTGCATCTTTCCAATGCATCATACAATTCTTCAGGGGTCACTTTACTTACTCCATCCAAGTATTCTTCCAACAATCTTCCCTTCTATTGTATTCTGCCAAGGTATGTAGTTTCGTTCTCCAGGTTGAAACCTATAGTTTCGTTCTAACAAGTATTTTGCATGTTTCTAATTTTGTAATTGTTAGCGAAACAAGATTGCCTTAACTTTTTTTTTTTTTTACTCCATATCCAAAGCCTCGTACACCTTCCCAACATTAGCGGGACTAGAAATTGTTGTTGCTTTCCCCTCAAATCTTTCTCCAACATTTATTACGTATTCCATCCTTTAATTGCCTAATAACAAAAATGAAAAACATTATTCACATAATATAACAAAGAAACTATTACATTGTCCAAATATTCAGCAATTGGGCCGCTTGTGACAGATTACCATCACTACTATCAAACAAAAAGTAGAACCCACTGTCAAATCTATAATATGAAAACATAATGCAAATATAGCAAATTCTACGAAGGCTAGGCTAGATAGACTTTGTGAAATTGAGTAGTGCAGAAATGCGTGATAAGCTAATGGAGTGGAGAAAACATAAAGAGACTTCACTAAACATAAATTGATGGCTAAACATAGAGAGACTAATCAATGCAGGCCCTTGTTGAGGTCCTGCAACAACCATAATTTGGGTAGTAGGAAAGAGAACGCAAAAAGTAAAAAAGCACTCTGGAAGGGTAAATCAATTTAAATTTAGAATCACACAAAGAGCTGCTTACATTTACCCACTACTGTTTCTGGTCGATTCAACTTCAAAACTATCTAGATAAAAACCCTTTGGAAATTTTCACAGTTTTGTTTCTGCAAAAAAGGTGATAGATTGAAGGTGGAATTGAGCCTTTTTTAGGCCGATACAAGAGATGAGGGAAGATTTGAATCTAGGAGCCGTTGTAGTTTATTTCTAAGAGATGATCCCTCCTTTACCGGTACCCTCTTTTTTTTGGAGGATTTAGTTTCGGTTCCACCAATGGTTTATTGCCTATTGTCTCAAATAACAACAATGACGGGTCGGTCCTGTACAAAGGTGAGTGAGACCTTCACCTCAGTGAGGCTCGTGAAATGAATGGGCCAAATAACAAAAATTAGTCCTAAAAATCAGCCTTTGAATCCTGAAATAAAAAGCCAGCCCATATTAAAATGTGAACTCTATCTTTGCTGAAGCTGAAGTTCCGTGAACCGTGGAAATGAAACCTTCGAATTCAAATAGTTCTCAGTCGCACACAAAGGTGAACCATTGAACACTCGGTCACTTTTCCGTTCGTCGTCATCTCGTCTCTTCGAGTCTCCCGTTAGGTCAGTAGTCGCTCGCGGCCCATGTAGCAACCATAGCCTAAGGTAAGCTAACCTTAATTTCTAAATTTCTAATTGCATGTGGAAATTGCTTATGTTCTTCATATTCACTTTTTCTGTGGTTATGTGGGTTGAGTATATATCTTTACTTTTGATAATTTTCAAGTTTTAATTTTTTAATTGATATGAAACCAATGTGTTTGAGCAGTAAGCGCTTTCCTTAAATTTTAAAAGTCCATCAATATTTATTAATTAAGTGGAATCGTTCAAAAGTAAAATACCCATAAATGACATTATTAGTGCTGAATTTTGCAAGTTGAATTTTAAACGGCCACAGGCGTATATGAGCATATGAATTAGCCAAAATTTTCAAGAAGAATTAGGCACATGTGAATAATGAATTGGCCCATTCTTCCTCGATTTGGCTTAACACTAGACTTTTATTAATCGTCTATGCAAATACAATGGAAGTTTATGTTTTTATTAATCGTCATTTTCATTTCCAGTCATTGCTAATTGCCCGGACTCTAGAATCTATATAATATATGTTGTATATCGAATCTGTACGTTAGATTATAGAATCCATAGCGTAGGTTGTATCTAGAATCTATATAGGTTGCAATTGCTTATTCTGCTGTATCTTGATATCCTTTTTCATTTCATGTCACTAACCATAGTATGGTGATTCGTTGTGGATGATGGAGTTTGAGTACAAGACAAAGGAGAACATATGGTACAAGGGGACAGTCAAAACCCTCAGCAATACCAGGCATATAGTTGACATCATGTCAGGCTTGCAAGATCATTATTTAGGCAAATTTAGGGAGTCCTATTTCGAGAACATGCTCGATGTCACGGGGCTAAAATTTAACGAACATATTGTGCATGAGGTTATAATACAAATGGTGCAATGTAGGAAGGAATATGAGTTCTAGTTCAAGTTTGACAGACAGTTGGCATGGTTCGGCATTGAGGAATTTGCCCTTCTTACTGGCCTTCAGTGTGACCACATTCTGGCCAAGATTCATCCGGTTCAAATAATGGAGGCAATGATGGGGGCCAGTCGGGCTGGATGCACACAGGGAAATTTAGACAGCATGTATTTGATCACCTGAAGAAGGTGCTACTAGCAGACGTCGTCGATGCTTTCAAGTCTTACAAGAAGATAAATTACAAATACCAACTAGCATTGTTGCTCTGCCTTTACGGTGTTCTCTATATCGGGACTGAAAAACCTCATTAGAAGAGTCCACGTTTGCTCTTCTGTGTGATTTGGAAGTATTCAATTCACATCCGTGGGGCACGGTTGCTTACAATGTCCTGCGGGACACACTGCAGCGAGATTGGCGTACCAAGGCCTTGAGAGTAAAAGAAGTAGGGGGAAAAACGACACGGGTCAGTACACCCTATACGGCTGGCCATTAGTCTTGCAGGTTATTTATTATTTATTTGTTGGCTGTATATCTGTTAGATGTTTATGTTTTGATCGCATAATTATACGGCCCATACTACTATCACATAATGTGCACTTATAGATTTGGACATATGAGATGTTACTGACTATAGGGATATAGTTTGCAACATGCATTAGAAATTGCGGTATGCGTATAGTGAGATGGGAGGCTAATTTTTACGGCCATCTAGAGAAAGTGCAGTTGTTTTTCGATACACAGAATGTTATCCACTTCCTTCCAACACTCTCTTACTCTTCAACGCATACATACTTCTACTTTTTTTTTTCACAAAGCTATTTGCTCTCTTTCATAGCCCCAATGCCACACCATAATGGTTCCATCAGAGAAAGAGCAAGATATGGAGTACGTGTCACTTATAGACCCCCCAACGATTTCCTAGATGGTCCACTCCGCGCACTTGTTGCTGGTGGTGGGGGCTACAGGATCCGATTTTGGGCTTTGCTGTGCTACCCGGGGCGGAGATTCTCAGCGCCCAAGCCACCCTTGCACCAGAAGGGCAAACACTAGAGAACAGCAGTAGAGAAGAAGGTCACCCAGTATTTTACTGGAATCTTCATCAGAAGATAAAAACTTGAGAGGGAAAAAGTGTCAGCCATGTTGGTCACACAGCACTTCAGAGGATTCTTCCTCTGCTATTAAAGAATCTAGAAGAAGAAAGCTGCAGGTGTAGCAGAATTCTAGTATTTTGGAGAATAAAAGTGAGGAAACTGTGGACTCAGCCGATAAGACACGGCAGAGAGGTTGTTCTGAGATCTACAGCCTAATTCTTGATGAAATAGGGAAGATCCATGTGAGCATTGGGAGACTGAGCGACTGCATTTGAGATATGACCGACCGCACTTAAGGTGTTGAGTACCATGTCATCTTAGGTGGACCAACTATAGTCGATGAGAACCATGCTTTCACAAGAAATGATCCAGTGAAGCTGAAACAAAAAACTCCCTCGATGATGTGATGCTGCATTGCAATGCATCCCCCGCAGGGCTTTCCCCTATCAACCCCGCAGCCCGGAAAATGTGTAGCCCTCTACACTGTAATGCGGTGAGCAGACAAGTATCTAACTACCACTTACTGCTGCAGTCCTACTACTACCTTACTTTGATATTGGATGAATTGAATAAATATCAAAATAAATTTTGTACTGAAGTTGGGGTATCCTCCATTCGGTATTGTGCCCGTTTGGCTAAATCAGCCACACTCATTACTCTACAGTTTTGTCTTTCCTTCAGTATCTTTGTTGTAATTTTGTGTTTTTCATTCTCTAGGTGATGATGCTGTGGTGAACAATGTTACCCTTAGTAAGCTGAAGTGTGGTATATTGCATGATGGTGTCTAAATCGGGAAATAAAGTTGCACTACTTAACATTTCCCTTTCCTCGTTTCACATGGCACTGGTTCTTAAATTAGTTGCGGTGATATCCAGGTAAAATAGATGGTGCATCTTCACTTGCTTTGCCCGTGAGGCCACAACAACCCATCCTCATACAAGATACGGGCAGTCCTTCACTGTAGGTCAAGAGGCAACAAAATTGTAATCCACCTCCCGTGAGGCACACCTTGTGGATTGATGACAAGGAAAATAGAAGTTTGATGTCGGTTGCTCAGTTTGATCTACGGATGGATGTAGATCCGACTAAGGTAGACCTGCTCAATAAGTGGTTGGAAAATGCAACTGCAAGGTAAATGGGTCACTCATGAGATTTGAATGGGTAGTCATACCATAAACCACATACACTCTGCATACTCAATTTACCGATCACTATCATAATAAACTGTGTGTATTAATGGTGTCCGCTTGTCGACATGTGATGTATCACCTGATTGGTTCAAAGTAATTCTAGATGAAAGAGGCTGGCTATCTGATGAGGTAAGACAAATATTGATGCATTGCTTTGAATAGAGCAGTATGGTTCTCAATTTACCAACCAAGTGTTCTACTCTCCTACGAAATTGTTCAGCATATAAATGAAGCCATGAACTATATCAGACGGCATGCTGGGGTGTACAAACCACCCTTCCAGTAAGATGCCTGTGTAATGGATATTTTGCCAAATCCTGGAAGCTGCAAACTAGTGTACAAAGGTCTCAGGCTAGCACGTGAAAAGAAAAAAAGGGTCCAATAGAAATTGATATATGAAAACTTCTAGATAGCACTATTAGGAACTATACGGACGGATCTTCACCACCGCTTGGTAAACCATAGATAGCGTGTAATTACCTATATGTACCATGCCACCGACAGGTCCATTAGTTTGCTACCAAAATCGATTTTATAGCTCGACACGACACTACTGTATATGACAACATGACAAAGCACGTGCGTACTGGTGCATTGGCCAACTATATTGAGCCATTACTAGTGGCCATACCCTTGCTGGTACAACATTCACGTAATGGAAACAGTGACACAACACCCTTTAGCCATGAAAAATTTTCTGCAATGCCATCACAGAACAATGGGTACGATGGTCTATCTTTTATTGATCGTTTACTTAACTGTTTACTCCTGATGTTTTCGTGTATAAAGGGGTAGTGCTATGTGCAAGTCTAACTGTGGTATATTTATTTTCAAATATATTTAGTCACTCTATGCCGGCCGCAATGTGGACAAAGGGATTCAGGACTACCTGCCCTTATGAAGAAATAAACTGGCTGCGGAGATATATGTACAGCATTTTGATCCGTAGGTAAGCCTTGTGGGTTATTTGGTTGTTGTGTGATGGGTGAAGTTTGCACTAATTGTTTGGCTGAAAGCGCTTAGCTTAGTAGGATTACTCTTTAGCCATTTTTATGCTTTATTTATATGTTGTGCTGCCAATATGACAGATGGCTTAGCTTGTAGTTGTACGTGGTTTTGTTATTCAAGAATTGGGTTTGCCGTTGTTTTTCAAAAAATGTTTCGTTATTTGAGGAGTTGATTTTTCACTATGTGGCGCTGTATTATTGACTGAGGACACTTGCAGTTAACTATGGACAGCTGAAGTCTATATTGTACATGAGGTTATAATATCTTCAAAACTGTTATGAACTTATAGAATCTAGGGGAACGACATGTATATTAGCTTCTATAGTCATTCACAATTCAGACATGCTAAGATGAGAACAACAAGGTAAAGATGCCTAGCTTCTATAATCGAACACCATTATGAACCCTTGAGATAAGAACACAAAAGGTAAACATATAATACATGCCAAGAAACATGGTATGGGGAGTTCATATTAACAACTGAGTTAAACTAACCACGTGATTAGAAACAATGACTTAATATCTTAGTAACCAACAAAGTTTACAATATCACTACCCATTCGCTCATTTGAGGTCCTTTAATGTAGTGTGATCTAGAATCTATACTCGTGGTCCCGACATATAGAATCTAGGGGAATGCCATGTATACACATATACTTGTTTTCTTAATTGAAAATTAATTATTTTCTAGTAAAATAAGAATAGCAATCATGAAGAGATAGCACAATCGTCTATTTCTTTTGTTGAAGGTAGTAATCTTAATCCTTATTTCATTAAAACTTACGTATATGAAATAAACCCTTTGTGGAAATGAGTATTTCTTGTATATTCTCATTCATCTATCATGCTCAATATATACATCACATAAGGTATTAGTGAAATGAAAATAATCAATCATACAGTCAACCTATGAAGACAATTAGTATGAAAGATATTTTGTATACCAGTACAAGGAACGTTCTCGAAAATATTCCCTTCTTTCCGTTTATGGCAGATTGCAACTTGATCCTGGCTTGTTTATGGCGAACCTCCAACTCATAGCATCCTGAATGTAAATTCTTTATCCTACCTATCTCAAGATATGGATTCTAGATTCCAGGTAACGTCAACACCCACAATAATAACATATTGCGGAAAAATCTTTCATGAGACATCCTTCTTGCCTATCTTTTAATTTAAAAATAACACCAAATTAACCTAAAATGATCTATAATTGGGAGAGGAAAATTGGGCACTGTTTGTGATTAATAATTTATCAATTATAAAAGAATTCTAGCCAATGATCATATGGGTAGGCATGTGCCTAGGGATGCCTACGATTGCCTCCATTAAAACGTAGTTCTATTTCTTATTTCTTCTTGATCTCTTATGTATATGTTGATTATTTACCATTCCTGTAATACCTCATGTGATATATATACATATACATATATCAATGATAAAAAAATGAGAGCTGTACACGAAATTACTCATGTTGTGACAGCTTGTAGCCATCCATATAAAAACTAATCTCGTTTGGATGTGTTGTCTCTCACTTTGTAATCTTGAATGATTGAATTCAGCCATGTTGAATCAATATGCTTAAAAATGAAAAGATTATGGTGTAATCATAATAAATGAAAAGATGGTTAAAAATCTTATTCTTCAACTTGCTTACTATAAATGTGATTTCATGAAACATACAACCTTACATAGATGTAATTTCCCCATGCAAAATGACCAACATGCAAAAGATCTATATGCCAAACAATTGGCATGACTCCCGAATATCAAAAACTAAAGACATAAATATATCATAACTAGACATGGCTTTGCTGAATCCTATTAAAATTATACAGCAACTACACCCCAGTTCCATGGCCATTATCACAAGATTGAGTTGCACGGAGCCTTCCCACATGGCGAGTTGAGAAGACAAATATATAAACGGGGCTTTCCCTTATAAGGCATTCCATCACAAGCTTTTGGCTAAGCTGCTGCGGCGAGAGATGTGGTTGTTGCTTGGTGAGTAGGGTGTAATCCTCTGCAATTTCTAAGAGAATATGTCTAGGGATAGACAGATGGTGGTCTTCGTCAAAGATCTCGCATGTAAAGACCATTTCCATCTCCTCCTGTGGGTTGTTAGGCCTGGGGAACAGGGCCTTTGCATACTCAAAGGGATGTATAACAATGTCAAGGGCGGCATTTAGATAGAGCCCAGCATCACAGGAATGATCTACTGGGAACGTCTATTTGGGGTTCTAGAGGAGAAAATGCTGGTATAGCCTGTCTTCAACTTGGACACGACAGTTGGCAAGATCCACACATTTCGATTCGGTGTGAAAAGTGAATAGAAAGGTTTGTCAGCACAAAGCTCACTCTTGGCCTTGCATTGGCTGATGCTCATGTGATCCTACCAAGCTCATACACCAGAAAGCAGGTGGGGAGTGGCTGGTCGATGGGGAAAACTAGGCTGGAAATTCATAGTACCGTGCCATGTACTTGATGCAATGAAGGAGACTGAGGATTTGGCAAAGGTTAGGGATCATGGAAGATTCTATGGGTGTGGGAGTAGATGTTCATATAGGCACAGTGGGGTTTACACCGTGATTAAAGTGTTAGCCAGATATGGATAGAAGTTTGGTGAGGTCAAGGAGAATCAGTTTAGTGCTATAAGTTTATGTGTTATGTTCATCATGCGCATCTTATGCTAGGATTTCGAATAACTACATAGTGTAAATACTCATACAGAGCTGGCTAGCGCGAATAGGAATCTGTTCTTGGTTTGGCTCGAATTACAACACTTGTACAAATTAACAGCGTACAGCTAGGTATAGCCACTATATCCATTGATATATTCCAAACATATTGTAGGCCAGGTTGCAGTAATATGGGTTCTGTGCTACACAACAATAACACAACCCACAACCAAAGTTATGCCATATTTGCCTCTCGGGGCACAACTAGATTGGCAAAGGCGGTGGGAGGAAAAATACATAGCTGGGGGATATCAAGGATTCGAATTCTGATGAGGCCCTTGGTAGAAGCCTATGGAAACGCACACCAATCCTGACCAATCCAAGTACATCTCACAATTTACCTCCTACACCAAGGCCTATGGGTGACCAGGTGTGGGTACTCGTGATGGTGCGTAACCAAAAAAAAAAAAAAAAAGTTATGCCATATTTGCACAAATCATACGTCATTTTCCATTCTATGCCATGTTCTCATTCCTTTTTTTATTACGGAATTGCAGGTCACTCACTCGCTCTCTCTCTCAAAATCAATCCAATTCCAATTGGTTTGTTTAAAATTCCTTTTTTATTAGACTTTCATATTTTGTTTGTTTAAGATTGATTACTTTCTGATTGATTGTTATGATTTTATTGAAGCACAATTAATGTGTTGGGTTCCCCCTACGGGCTGGACCTATAGTCATCGGGGCCCCAAGTGAAGTTTAGAAAATACACCCCTATAATACCGGTTTTCCTTTTGTTTTTTGCAAAAAAATTATGAGTTAAAAATAGAGCCATAAAAAAAGTATCCTATAATTATTCAATATTAACGAACAAAATAATAATTTAACTTCTTGAACAAAAAGAAATTATGCAATAATTCACTAATCAAAAAATAATAATAAACCCTACAAAAATTTATTTGTTTACTTTTTCTTTGAGTGGTATGGGTTCTGAAAATGAATTTTTATCTAACATATTAATATTTGTATAGTCTTCAAATTTGAAATTAAGTATCATTTTTCCCATTTTCTTGATAGATGAGAAACATGGAAGAAGATGATTAGAAAATTTAGGTGATAATGATTTTAAAATGATAATAAAGATACTTAAGAGAAATAAAATAATCTTCAAAAAGTAGGGTATAAATTGTATAATAATATATATTATTAAGAAAAAGAACTTTTGAGGAATGTAGATGTGTAATTAATTTTGACGTAAAATGGAACATTTCATATTCATATGTGTATGGAAAAAAAAAAAAAAGGAAATATCATGTAATTGAGCCCCCCCTACCTTCTTGGGCCCTAGGCACAAGCATCATCAAGTCCGGCACCCCCTCCGAAAAAAATAAATCAAACATAAAATAGATTATCATTCAATCATAAAATTAAATAAAATAGATTGTTACATAAAAATGGTTTCTAAATTTTATCTATCTTTTTCAAATATATGAAAATGTATTTAAAAAATTAAATATATGGTTAAATTCGACGATTAGATTAAAATATACTGAGATTTATTTAATACATTTATCAATACTTTATTATTTATGACTTTTATTTTAATTTCAAAGATTTGTTTCGATTAGTATTTCTCTTCTTGATGGTACCCTATTGAGAATATGATCCAATAGTTTATTTTTTTCTCATTTCTAAAAAACATTAGTTTGCCGTGTAAATTAATTTCAAATTTTTATTGAATTTTTTGTTTTGAATTTGTTTTGTCTAATTTAACCGCACTTTTACAAGCTCAAACTAATTGTACATGGATAACTTTTTAAATTTATCATATGATAATAACTTGCTATGATATTTTCTCTTTAACTATTTATGATACTAGATTTTTTTAATCACTTTCAATTTTTTTCCTATACAACGCACGAGTAGAATACTAGTATTATTCAATAATAATGGCACTAACAGCAAGAAAACAATAATAATAATAATAGTAATTAGTGTTTATTACCCTTCAAAAAACTAAAAACGTCTTAATGTTTATTCAAAGAACCAATTGAATAAGTTAAAAAATTTGGATGTCCAAGTAATGTGCGCGCAGCCACCACCCTCCCTCCCTTTCTCCCCCATTAATGCGCACTATCATGTTAATACTTTCAATTGGATGCCGATAACTGCAAGTGCTTGCGTTCACGATTGAGATAAATCTAAATTACTATTTTCTCATCTCCCATAATCTATATGTTTGGTGAGTATCGTTATAGGATCTATCGTATGCTGACTGATGTTGTTTCTAAAATTTTCCGACTATTAAAAAGGGAGCTAGTTGGGCGCAATCAAAACCTTGTGACCAGTCCGAAAAATTCAGGCCAAAACATTGCCATAGATATATAGAAACATATATTGATGCTAATTACATATACATGCCTAAAATGATCAAAAAAGAAAAACAAACCGATCGGGTTCAGCCAACAGTTTCTGATGCTAACATAGACTGGACGGACATGACAAAAGCCAATAGTTTACCGGTGGGGTTCGGGTGAGTAGTCCTTTGAAGTCCTCGGGGTAGCAGAGGGCGTCATCAAAGGCCCAACGGAGCCAATTCTCAACGGCATGTTGGACGGTGACATAACGCCTACTCCGGCCGGTCGCATCAACCCACGATCTCAATGATGGGCATATCTACTAGGAGTCACGCTGTGGAACTGTCAAGATCTGGTCGGAAGATGATGATTACAAACTTCCTATTGCATCTATCCAGTTCCATCCGTATGTTACGAATGGCAGTCTCCCCGCCCGTCCAGCCCCACAAGTTCACAAGGATGAACCGCTCTGGATTTCAAACTCTATAGAATAGGCTTAGAGGATAGGAAATGGGATCCATGAGAATGATTAAGGAGGCGATGATGAGGGTGGTGGTTGAGTTATGACGGTTGAGTTCTGTGAAGTAAGAAGTTCTGATAAAGGAGACAGTTGAGTTCTGTTTCTGTGAAGTAAAAAATTTTGATGGATGGAGGCGGTTGAGTTCTGTGAAGTTAGAGCGGTTGAGTGGTCTTTATAGAGAAAGGGAATGCTATGAGACACCTCGTGATGGATGCAGGGTCTATTGATGCTTCATATATTTCTTATATTCTTTTTAGTATTTTGCATTTATGCGCAATTGTAATTTCTATTTTTATACTAGTGCAAATTTTGCCGGGCAAAATTATTATGAGACACAATACTATGTCAAAAAGGAAAAAAATACGAATCTTAGCAAAAAACTAATTGAATTTTATAATTATTTCCTCTAAATACTATTGATTTATATATGATTTATTTTACAGGATGATATATCTTTTGATTCATTCTATTGAATTCAAGTTATCATCTAGAGCCATGAAAAAAGAAAAAAAGTAATCATCTCAAGCAAAATAATTTTAGGTATGCAAGAGTAACAGTAATTTTTTTTGCTAGTTTTTTATCTCCTCTTGGTTGTAGTAGTTGTTGTTGTTGTTATTACTACAACTATTAAAATTCTCACCCGTGCGTTGTACGGTATCTACAAGTAATATAACAATAGTAATTTTAGGGAGACATGTTTATCTGGTATGAAAAAGTGATATGTTTAGTTGTCAACCATATATCGGATGATTGTGGGCCTTCAGATTCACTATTTGCATATAAACAACCAATTCACGTTTGCCAACTAATAAATATCAGTTATTCATATTAGATAAACATGTCTACTTAGAATTACTCTAATAACAAATATTAATGAGTTTTTATACAAAAATTTAATATAAATTATCTAACCATTCTATTATATTTGAATTTATTTATCGGTAACACTTTTTTGTACCAGTTACTTCTTTTTTTTTTTTTTTATGCAGTGGGTATAGAGGAGGGGAGGGGCATGTATGTTCCAACCTAGGACCTTATGTTTAGAATGTGAGAAATCTAACTGCTGCAATACTTGTTTGAATTACAACACCAATTAATTATACATATATAAATAAAAATTAATTGAAGTGATTCAATAAAAATCAAATGTTTAATAAAAATTGTTGAACAACTATTATAGTGTAACCGTATCAACATTCAGTCCATCTCTCAAATAAATAATCTAACTCTAAATACGGTAAGAGTTAGATCGTCACTATAAGAAATTAAGTCTTTTACTCACACATAAAATAGCCGCACATACCATGTATGGGCATTTAGAGACACATAATTTTAATATATGTGGATAATTTAATAAATATACTTAATTTGTTATTTGACATTTCTTATGTGTAAGTAAATGTTTTTAACTATATTTAAATTTGATATGAGAAAAAGCCGCATTATTTAGAAATTACTGGGAGTGTATAATTTTTTCAATAAAATTGATATGATATTAATTATTACTTATATTACCCACACATAATCGTACATATAATATTTATGTGTCGGTAATTCCCCATACCTTATTTACACCAACTCCTTACTTGGGTCGAATGTGGCGCCTAATTACCACTATTTATAGGATAACTGTAAAATCAAATTTACGTTACCCACACATAATTAAAAATGTTATTTATGTGTGGGTAATTCTTCAAGTTTTATATACATATAGTGCTTACATAGCTACAATGTGGCACCAATCACTAAAACTTGTATTATAATTGTAAAACCGTATATATATTACCCACACATAATTATGAATGTTTTTTATGTGCGGGTAATTTTTAAAGGTTTGTGTACGTTGGCGCAGGAGCACATATACTCAACAATTTTAAAAAACGCAGCAGACGAAAACACAGATTCAACTCAAAAAAACAATTGTCTTATTCTTATTCAAATACAACCAAAAATTCTATAATATATGAAAGGGGAAATAAATAGACTGATCACATGATATATCTACTCTTAATGGGTCGGGACCACAAAAATTGTATAGACCAAAACAATACTAAATATGTAAGTAAAGTAATGACTAAAAATTGAAAAACGCAATATAATTTTGAAAAAAATGATATTAGCAGTGGCAAAGTGACTGATTCAACTCGTCTCATCGAGTTACCCCAAAAGTTGGTGTCATGGCCCAAAAACAGACTCCGTATGTAAAAGTTAAACCTACTTATTTGAACACCGACAATCATATTTTTCCATATTTGAAAAAAAAATCACTTAAACTTATCTTTTTTTTCAACGAAACCATAAAAAATTATATAACATCCTTTTAAGAAACTTACATAGGACTTTAGAAAAAAAGTAAAAAAATTAAAAATATTTAAAAAGCGTATAATAGAAAATTACTAATTACTTATATAGATCTAACGTGACACAATCATCCCAATTTAGAGGGAATTACGAAACTATACGCGCATTATTCATATATAATAATTATAAATAAATATATGTTATATGTGGATAACTTTAATAATAATAACTTTACTATAGAAAAAAAAAAAAAAAAAACAATCGATGGATGACGTGGGTATAATAATCGCAAAATAAACCCAAGCCACGGGGCCAAAAACCACTCCCTCAACCCAGCGCCAATTTTTTACTCCCCCACGGTGTCTTAGGGATATTCTATAGTGTCTTAAAGATACTATTTATAAGCAGGGCCCCTAACACATCTAATAGAGGGCCGCCACATACCCTTAGGACACCATAGACGAACCTTCCCAAAATGAGAATCGGACTTGAAACAAAACTTCGATTCGAACGGCTCTCAATCGCACATGAACTATGAACAGTCACTGTCCGGTAGCTCAACCTCTCATCATCATCTCGTCAGTCGAGTCTCCCATTTGGTCGATGGTCGGCAGTCATTCACGTCGCGCAGCAGCCAAAGCCTCAGGTAAGTAAACGTGATTCCTGAACTCCTAATTCCCAATTGGTGTTTGGAAATTGCTTATGTTCTCACAATTACTAGTTTTGTGCTTTCTTGAATTATTTTTCCTATGAATTAACCTATTTTTCAAGAGGAATTACGCATACAAGATTAATTAGGATTTAGGCAATAAGGAATCCAAGGCTTTGAATTCTGAGGAAGCTGATTCTTTTGTAGTCAAATGGATACACTAGCTCCCTTTCTCACTGCTGTTTATACCATTGGCTCAGTAATTATTGCTTATCTTTCTGCTGATTTAAAAGCTATTACTCTTGTTTTAACACCATTATCACTTCAAGAAGTTCTGACGAAACTTGGGGTTTCACTTCCTTTAAAGCAGATAGCTACTTCCTTGTACATACAAGCCTAGCTAACCATGGGCAAGACCTGCCTTGCTAATGCGAAACTTGCAAAGAGATATCTTTCTCTGTTTGTGCAGGTAAGGTTTTAGCTAATTTTTTTGGTTTACATTAATTATTAAAGTTTTGCAGCAAAATTTCTGCTAGTTAGATCCAAATTTATGAATTTTTTAAGGCAATATATTGTATTCACAATATATTGTATTCACTCTATTGACTTTTCGGCCAAAAACCGATATATGTAGAATCTTCTTTTTGTTACACCTTTCTTGTTTTTGTTTATTTACAAGTCCTCTGATCAATTTTACTTGCCTTTCAAACCAAATTATGGAATAAGAGTACTATTAAAAACGTATTCACTTGCAACTCTCCCACCAGCAGAAATAGCATTTGTAGCCTATTTTTGTATTTGATTCCTACAATCTAAATTATGATGGATAATGTTTTCCTAGGAGCTTGAAAAGAGTGATTGTGCTTCACTTCGCAACAATGTGATGATGGCATATTTTTGTGTGTGCTATACTGCTTTGGTTGACCGGTGTATCCCTCATTCATGTGCATTTATATCTGCTATATATATAGAACCTAAACACTTCCTTCACTAATTTGTAAATTGAACTTTGGGAATCAACAGTTACATGTCAAAGATTACGAAGTATCTATGTGATTCTTGTGAACTAGTGAGAAGACAGACGTTTATGCTACTATCCAGACTATTGCAGGTAAATTTTCGTCATGTTACAGTCGTCTTCACTTTTGAGCATCTGCAGAATCGTTCACAATAAGTTTGTCTTGCTGAACTTCATTTATTTGATTCAGAGAGACTGTGTGAATCAGAGGGGAGTGCTTTTGCTTCAATTTATGTTTTGTCTTGTTGATGATTCGGAGAAAATTAGGCATCTAGCTGATTATCTCTTCGGGAATCTTGAAAGGTTACGCAGATCCATTTCGTGCTTTTAGATTATATTCACTAAAAACCGTATATTTGTTAGAGTTGAGAATGAAACCCCTCTCTTTTCAATCCAGTATGCATGTTTTAGTTCACTAGCTGGCCCTTCATGGATTTTTATTTTTATTTATTTTGATACATGATTTCATGGCATTGGACATATCATGACTAATCATAATTCTTTTTCTTATCGGTAATGATGAGAACTCAAGTTCTAAAAGAATGCACATCTATACCACTTTGCTGAATCAAATGGCACCTAAGCACCTTTTGGCTACTTTTGCAAAAGTTTGTACTGAGATCCTTGCAGTTGCATCTAATGGTATATATGCTCTATCTTGACACAAAATTCTTTGCTTTTTCCTAATTAACGTCATTCTTCCTATTGTAAGTTGCACTGATATGCTCGAAAACATATGCTTTATTATTCTTTCCAGCAAGAGAGTGTTTATCAAAGTAGATCTAAATGTTCTGTTGGACAATAACTTCAATATCATAGATGACACCAGAATCAGAGCCACCGTGCCCAATATTTGATTGGTTATGGTGCTAGCCATCCTTTTGCCTCACTTTGTATGTGTACAATGATCTTTCAAAGTCTAGTAATTTTTTTTTTTTTTTTTTTCAATTTAACTTTCAAATTGTTCAATGTAGTTATTATTATCATTTTTTACTTTTATCCCCTGGATGGAATTAGAAGTGCATTGCAGTGAGTTTTGAACATGCTGACCTGTACTTTTTAATATTTGGTGTACATTTTTAAGCATTAATTTCTTGTAGACTCAAAGTGCTTTTCCTTTTTCCTCTCTTGGTTGAGTTGTTGAGTTGATTGCTTTCATATTGCCTGGTTCCTTTTTTGGTTGAGTTGTTGAGTTGAATGCTTTCATATTGCCTGGTTCTTTAACAAAGGGTTGTCATATGATTTATTAAAAATTTCCAAGTTTCTAACCTTTGTTTCATGTTAATCATGGTCCAGTTTTGATTAATGAGTTTTATTGGGTGACGATGTGATCTAGTTGTCTAAATTTTTTTATTTCAGGGACGTTCAAAGGGCGTCACAATTTGAAGCCTCTTGTACCTAGACTCTCTGAATTGCTTGGAGTTGAGGTTCGATAAAGTTGACTTCCACTATAATGATTTCTTGTAATAGCCCTCAGGTTTTTTGTTGAAGAAGATTCTTTTACTAACTAATTTCTATTTAATCGATAGGTCAAGATAGCAAATGACTGTGTAGGTGATGAATTAGAGATGTTGGTTGCTGACTCTCAGAAACTCTGCTTTTGGAGAATGTTAGGTTCTATACAGAAGAAGAGAAGAATGAAGAATGATCCAGAGTTTGCGAAGAAGCTTGCATCCCTTACTAATTTGTATGTCAATGATCCATTTGTAGCTACTTTTCGATTTTATTGAGCTTATTTTCAAACTTTATTACGATATTGCAATTGCAGTCGGATATCATTGTGTTAATGAATACATTTCTAATTTCCCGAGTGTTTAGAGTATTTATCGACCATTGTTTTAATTTTGCAGTTACAAAATTTATTTATAATTTTATAAGCTTTTCATATGCATAATCTGTAGATGTAAATTGGAAAAAAAAAAAGAAAAAGAAAAAAAGCAAATTATTATTCACACATGAGTAAACTATTAACCACATTTAATTTTTATCTTCATATAAGTGTACTTTATCGACACATATATATACTTTCACTCACACATAATTTATGTTTTACCCACACATATAAGCTTTTATCGATACATATATTGTTACCTACACAATACTTTTACTTTTACCAACACATAATCTTATTATTTACCCACACAAAATAAATTACACGTTATCATCCACGTCATGTGACATGTCATCGTCTACGTCATTGACACATCATCAGTCTTATAACCTCAGGCACCACATCATTGTCCACGTCAACATTGCATACGTGCTAGTCTGATTACCCACACATATGGCAATATTTACTTACACATGTGTAGGTAAAAGTATAATATTTACCCACATATATAGATCGGTATATATCTATGTGTAGGTAAAAACTTTCCTCTACGGACCGATAGAGACACTTGTTGACACTTACATTATGTGTGGATAAACATTTTTACTCACACATAATAATATCTTTACCCACACTTACATATGTGGGTAAAAACTCATATTTCTTGTAGTGTTCTATAGGAAATTATCAAAAAGTTTCAATTTATTTATAGAATCAAATTAGAGTACTATAATTTAAAAAAAATCAATTTGATTATTTCACTACAATAACCATATAAAAATTTCTTCAAAAATTATTAAAAATTGAAATTTACAATTAAGGTTACAGATTTTTAGAAATTTATTAGTTTAGAGACGTGCTATACTTGTATTTTCGAATCATGAAAATTACTATGTGCCTTTTTTGAAATAGAACTCCCAATTAATTTCGTGTTCGATTTGATAAGTGACAGATACCTAATTGAAAATATTTAGCTAAAGAAACCACCGTGAGTTGAGGATCAGATGTGAGTTAATAAAGGAAAAATTGAATATTATTTAGAGTATTGCTATTTGGCACTACTGGTGCTTGGCACCATATATCAAGGTGGCACTAAATGATAAGTTGAATTAAGTGGATCATTTATTTATTCATTTAATTCCGCTTATCATTTAATGACACATTGGATGCTACATAGACTGGTATCAAGCACTACTGGTGCTGCATAGCATTATTCTATTATTTAATAAATTAGTGTAACAATCTAAAAAAAAAAGATAAAAATAAAAATACAAAAAAAGAATTAAATAATGTCACCAGAAATCTTATAGAGCCAGAAATCTTACAAAACTAAAAAATAAGCGTGAAAAGCTACACTTCTCTTATTATATATATAGATGATTATTATTATTATTATTATTATTATTATTATTATTATTATTACTACTACTACTATAAATAAAGATCATCGGGGAAGAATTCAAATAGGAAATATGTAGAAAACGTGAAGCTGGGAGCATTCAATAAAGGACATGAAAGATAAAAAATTGAAGAAATTAAGTACACTAATTTAACTCCATTCAGTGCCATCTATCAAGCTTAAGTGAGCCAATTAAATGCCACGTCACAAAATTAATGGGTGGAGTACTAGGGTACTCTGGGATTACTAAAATTTTTTCCACATTATGCGCATCAAAACTTATGTTTCACTAATAAATGTGTCCTAATTATGATCTAATTTTATGGAATTTTTACGTCACGAGTAACAAGTACGTTGCACGTTCTATATAAAATTTCAATCATATATATAGTATGTATTTAAAATAATAATGTACTTTTAAACTTTGTTGGGATAAATGGTAAAAGTGTAAAGAAACATATGAAATCAAGTCAAATGCATGCGACCACTATAGTGGGAGTAAACAGATAAATATATTGTTAAATGAATAAAAATAAGTCATTAATAGGTGAAAGTCTCTCAATCCATTATGTGTCTGTTGCATTAATTGCTATGCTTATTGAAGACGGTAAATGAGTGGACTCGAGATAGTAACTTTTCCTTCTTGAGGGGAGGGGGAACAATGATGAAAAATCTGCCAGCTTTGTACTGCTCTATATTCTATAGTTACTCTCTAACATACTATTTTCGATAGTACACGACTTTTCGAGCAAGTCCAGGGTTCTCATTTCTATGCACAATTTTAATTTTCTATTTTTATACTAGTACAAATTTTGTCAGGAAAAATTATTACATGACTCAATACTGTGTCAAAAAGAAAAAAAAATACGAATCTTAACAAAAAATTAGTTGAATTTTATAGTTATTTCCTCTTAATACTATTGATTTATATATGATTTATTTTACACGATGATATATCTTTTGATTCATTCTATTGAATTCTAGCTATTATCTATAGTCATAAAAAATGAAAAAAAGTAATCATCTCAAGCAAAATAATTTTAGGCATGCAAGAGTAATAATAATTTCTTGCTAGTTTTTTGTCGTCTCTTGGTTGTTGTTGTTATTATTATTATTTTTTTATGAATCTACAACTTGTTCAAGCAAGTTGCATATGTGGGGATGACTATTGTATTAAATGGATTCTTCATGTTCAAATTCAAATGGATTATCATATGCAAGTTGATAAAGAAATAAGGTGCAAGTTGATGAAATTGCAAGTGGATTCAAGTGATTTTCTTAGGCATGCAAGTGGGAGACCAAGTGGATTATTAGTTAGATTATATACAAATTGCAAGTTGATATCAAGATTAATTATTTTAAATATACAGTTGTAATTTAGAATTGCCATTTTGCCCTTTCTTCCATCTATAAATAGAAGGCTTAGATACTTCATTTGATCTATCAATCAAGAGTGAAAATTTCCTCTATATAATTTCTTCTCTTGTGCTTCTCAATTTCTTCAACATTGTCTTGAGTTCCTAGTTTTATAACACGTTATCAGCACGAGATTCTAGCCTATTGAGCACAGTGATATAGCCAAAGTTAGTGAGGATCTAGACAAACTATTCTTTCCTCACATCGGAGGTATAATTTCTAAACCATTTTCTACCGCCTATGCCGGTTCTCATTATGTTTATACATATAGTGTCTATATATGTTATACCGCCTGTTAATGGCTAGATTTATATGTTATATCATCCCTAAGATATTGAATTTATCATTTATATATAACCCTTGACGGAATACAAGTCGTTGTTGGTACCGCCTCTATAGACGGTTTATGATTCGTAGCAAAACATTATGCTGCTCCCAAAGAAGCACATGAGAATATGTTGTTATTCTTGAAGAATATCATATGCTAGTAGACCATATTGTTCTTGAAAAGCAAAGAAAGAAAAAGAAAAGAAGGGAAATTACAAAACTCATATAGGTAGTAGTTGATGGTCTTGAAGTAACACAACTAGAAATCTCAAATATGTTGATATCTATAAAGCTAGATGACTTTATGGTATGACTACTTATGTTTATATTAACATTATATGTTTAATTTTATGTTTGTTGAACTATTAGTTTCATATAAGAAAGCACTTATATTTGGCAAGTTAGCAAAAGAAAACTACAATGTTAAAATTCATTTCTATCATGCATCAACAGAAACTTTGAGATTAAATATGTACCTACTGGTGGGTCTTTTGCATATGAAACAAATTCTTTATGATAAGCATATGAGTCTAGTATCATAAAAGTTTACCTTTCGAAAATCAGACATCAAATGAATGAGATATGATTTTTCTAAGCAACTATGTCAGTGCTGTCCAAATTGTAGCTTAGTCTTGCATTGTATAGTTCTTATCAGTTTTGCTTGTTCTACCTATCATAATAGTTTCTCATACTTCTTATTTACACTTTAGACTCATACATAAGCTGAAAAACATAAAGAATGATTAGATACAATGACTGTATAAATATTGAGAATTCATAAAAGCCAACTATATGACGATATATTAAAAGGTAGTTAACTAGATATGTGTAGTATTTCATACAATGAACTCTTGTCATAGACACTAACAAGGTTACAAAATCTTCAAATCTAGTACTTGAATATACATCTCCGATGCTAATATCATTATGAATTAAGTTATGTGATCTTTGAAATCTAATATGTATGTGTTAGCACACTTCCTTACATATAGCTATTGTTATTGATATATCCAAGTTTCTAATCTTATTCTTGATTTTTATGATAGTTCTAAAATGACAAATTTGGCAAAGATTGATTTCCTGACTCTTGACATCACTGGAAAAATTACCTTTTATGGATACCAGATGTCGAGATTCACTTAGAATCTATGGGCTTTGGCAAAACAATACAAGAACATAATGATACTATAAGCCAAGAAAAAGCCAAAGCTATGATATTCCTTCGTCGTCACTTGGATAAAGGGTTAAAGAGTGAATATCTCAAAGTGAAAGATCCTGAAGATCTGTGGATAAGCTT
Organism: Nyctanthes arbor-tristis; assembly: GCA_963692815.1. Classification (NCBI taxonomy): domain Eukaryota; kingdom Viridiplantae; phylum Streptophyta; class Magnoliopsida; order Lamiales; family Oleaceae; genus Nyctanthes; species Nyctanthes arbor-tristis. Next base: position 57,422 of record CAVNYN010092076.1, read on the forward strand.
AAAAAAATGTTATGATCACCAAAAGACCGTGATATTGCCCAGAGCTCATTATGAATGGTTACACTTAAAGCTATAAGATTTTAAATCTGTAGCGGAATATAATTCAAAAATGTTCAAAATCAGCTCCAAATTGAAGTTATGTGGAGAAAGGATTATGGATGAGGAAATGTTAGAAAAAACATTTTCTACATTTTATGTCTCGAACGTGCTCCTGCAGTAGCAATATCGAGAACGAGGATTTAGAAAGTATTCTGAATTAATCTTATGCTTGCTAGTAGCCGAACAAAATAATGAGCTATTGATGAAGAACCATGAATCCCGTCCAACTAGTTCTATAGCATTCCTAGAAGTAAATGCTATGTCATCTAACCGTGGACATGGATATGGACAAAGTCATGGTCGTGGTCATAATCGTAGGCCTGGTCATGGCCGGGGCAGAAATCTTGTTTGGCATCATGATGGATATAATTCTAATCCTTCAATTTTTAAAAAATCTGCACATGATAAAGGAAAAAAGAAATCCCGTCATGCTAATAGCTCGAAGGCACAAGATTCTATATGCAGATCGGAAGAGCACTATAAAAGGGCATTGGTCACGTACCTATCGTACTGCCAAACATCTTGTGGAATTGTATCAAGCATCTCAAAAGGGAAAAGGAAAGAATTTGGAAGTAAATTTCACAGATCAAGGGAATACTTCCAATTTTAGCCCTTCAGAAATGACCCATCTTGATGCCACGGATTTCCTTGGACAAGCTAATGAAAATATGCTCTTCAATGATGATATAAAACTCTTGATGGAAGATTAATGAATGAAAGCATTATCTAATATCAAAGTTATATTAGTTATGACTATTATGTTTTATGTTCAACAAATGTTGGTGTGTACGATTATTTTGCATTCGGCATGTTATCTTAATGAATATCAACTTAGATGTTTTACATTATTTATTATAAGTTTTTCCTTTTTGAAGAATATGGACACTAACACTTTTTCAAATGACTCCAAGATTGGTAAAGATATTTGCTTAATAGATTGTGGTGCACCTAATACCATCGTCAAAAGAAAAAAATATTTTATAAACTTGATTATGGGGAAATCTAATGTCAACACATTATCAGGTTTTGTAAATCTTATTGAAGGTTTTGGAAGAGCTATTATTAGATTACGTAGAGACACGAGATATATTATTAATGATGCCTTATACTCTACCAAGGCAAAGAGAAATCTATTAAGCTTCAAATATGTATGTCGAAATGGGAACCATGTTAAAACTGCAATTGAAAACAATACGTAGTATCTGCATATTGTTTCAAATGATCCATGTGTACTAGAGAAGTTATTTGCGGTATCTTCCGGTCTATACTATACAAGTATTAGTACAGTTGAAATAAATGTTTTGTTGAACCCGAAGTTCGAAGGATTTCTTCATTTGGCATGATCATATAGGCCATCTCGGATCAATAATGATGCGACGAATTATTAAAAATTCAAATGGACATAACTTGAAGAACCAGAAGATTTTTTAGACTAATGAATTTCCATATGCTACTTGTTCCCTAGGAAAAAAGGTCAGAAGACCATCACTAGCTAAAATTGAGACTGAATCCCTATCATTTTTAGAACGAATTCAGGGTGATATCTATCGGCCCATACACCCTCCATGTGGACTGTTTAGATATTTTATGGTTTTAATAGATGCATCGACTAGATGGTCACATGTAAGTCTATTATCTACTTGCAACCTAGCGTTTGCGAGATTCTTGCTCAAATTATTTGATTACGAGCACAGTTTCGAGATTATCCAATCAAGACAATTTGACTTGATAATGCAAGTAAATTTACATCCCAAGCTTTCAATGATTATTGTGTATCAATTGGGATAAAAATTGAATATCATGTAGCTCATGTTCATACACAAAATGGTCTATCAGAATCATTAATTAAATGCCTCCAATTGATTGCTAGACCTTTACTCATAAGAACAAATCTCTCTATTTTAGCATGGGGACATGCTATCTTGCATGCTGCAGCATTTATACGCATCAAGCCAATATCTTATCATAAGTTCTCCCCATTGCAATTAGTTTTTGATCAGGAACCAAATATTTCCCATCTTAGAATTTTTGGTTGCGCGCTGTATATGTGCCTATTGCTCCACCACAACGTATTAAGATGGGTCCTCAAAGGAGATTGGGAATATATATAGGGTATGAATTACCCTCTTTAATAAAATATCTAGAACCCCAGATGGGAGATATTTTCATGGCACGATTTGCCGACTGCCATTTTGAAGAGACAATATTCCCAACATTGGAGGGAGAAAAGAACGAGCTGAAAAAAAAGGATTACTTGGAATGCATTATCTTTGTCTAAACTTGATCCTCTTAATGGACAATGTGAACAAGAAATTCAAAAGATTATTTATTTGCAAGGTATAGCCAATCAACTACCAAATGTATTTACTGACCTTAAAAGAATAACCAAGTCTCACATTCCAACTGAAAATACTCCACTTAAAATTGATGTCTAAGAAGGATAATCTGTGGCCAATGAATCTAAAGTACGCCTGAAGCGTGGAAGGCTACTTGGTTCCAAAGATAGAAATCCCCAAAAGAAAGAGCGAGCAACTAATCAAGATGGTCATGTTGCGGCAAGTACTCTTGTAGAACATAATCAAGAAACTCCAGAAGAAGTTCAGGTAACTGAGAATAATGATAATGAAGAGATCTCGATAAATTATATTTACACGGGAAAGAGGTGGAACTGCAAATAAATAAATGTCGACAGTACTTTTGCATGCAATGTTGCATTTTGTATTATAAATGAAAACGAGGATGATGAATCAAAATCCATCAAAAAATGCCGATGTAGAAGTGATTGGCTAAAATGGAAAAAGGCTATGCAAGCTGAATTGGATTCATTAGAAAAATGTAAAGTTTTTGGGCCTATTATTTAAACCCCTAAAGGAAAAAGGCCTGTTGGTTTTAAATGGGTTTTTGTACAAAACAGAAATGAGAAAAATGAAGTCACGAGATATAAAGCACGACTTGTGGCATAAGGATTTAACCAAAGGCCTGGTATTGATTTTGAAGAAACATATTCCCCTATAATGGACGCCATTATATTTAGATATTTAGTTAGTTTGACTGTGCATGAAAAACTAGAAATGCGTCTAATGGATGTTGTCACAGCCTATTTGTATGGCATCCTTGATGCTGATATCTATATGAAAATCCCAGAAGGATTGAAAATGACTGAATCATATAGTTCAAAACCTCAAAAATTATTTTCAATTAAACTGCAAAGGTCACTATATGGTTTAAAACAATCTGGTTGTATGTGGTATAACCTTGTCAGTGAATACGTGTTGAAAGAAGGATATAAGAATGATCCCATTTGCCCATGTGTTTTTATAAAGAAATCAACACTCGGGTTTACCATCATTGTAGTATATTTCGATGATTTAAATATCATTTGTCTAATCCACATAACTAGATCTCAGATAGGTTATCTCTTTACTTGTGGTGGTACTGCTATATCATAGAGATCTACCAAATAGACTTAACTGCTACTTCTTCAAATCATGCTAAACTTCTTGCAATTTATAAAGCAAGCCAAGAATCTGTATCATTGAGATATATTATTCAACATATCCGTGGAACATGTTTCCTATCTTGCAACAAAAACATCTTAACAGTTCTACACGAAGATAATACAACATGCGTAGCCCAGTTAAAAGGAGGATTTATCAAAGGGGATAGAATCAAGCATATTTCACCTAAATTCTTTTTCACACATGATCTTGAAAATAATGGTAAAATTAATGTTCAACAAATCCGTTCTAGTGATAACTTGGCAGATCATTTACCAAATCGCTTACTACTGTAGCTTTTGAGAAATTGGTATACAAGATTGGAATGCATCGGTACAAAGATCTTAATTGATGATCAGATGAGGGGGAGTCCATACACGCTGTATTCTTTTTTCATTTATTAAGTTTTTATCCTACAAGGTTTTTCTTATAAAGGTTTTTAATGAGGCAGCTATCAAGAATGGTGTGCAGAATTATGTATTCTTTTTCCTTCACTAGAATTTTCCCACTTGGTTTTTTCTAGTAAAGGTTTTAACGAAGCATAATATGTGAAATAGTCATCCAAGGGGGAATTTAATGAATCTACAACTTGTTCAAGGAAGTTGCATATGTGTGGATGACTATTGTATTAAATGGATTCTTCATGTTCAAATTCAAATGGACTATCACATGCAAGTTGATAAAGAAACAAGGTGCAAGTTGATGAAATTGCAAGTGGATTCAAGTGATTTTCTTAGGCATGAAAGTGGGAGATCAAGTGGATTATTAGTTGGATTATATACAAATGGCAAGTTGATATCAAGATTAATTATTTTAATGATAAAGTTGCAATTTAGAATTGCAATCTTGCCCTTTCTTGCATATAAAAATAGGGGGCTTAGATACTTCATTTGATCTATCAATCAAGAGTGAAAATTTCCTCTATATAATTTCTTCAATATTGTCTTGAGTTCCTTTTAGTTTTATAACACCACCACCACCACCACTATTACTACTATTATTTTAAACAAAGATCAACTGGGAAGAAGTAAATAGGAAATATGTAGAGGACGTGAAGATGGGAGCATTAGATAAATGAAATAAAAGATAAAAAAAAGAAAGGAAAAGAAAAAATAATTGAAGAAATTAAGTACAATGAGTTAACACCATTTACGTGCCATCTATCAAGCTTAATTCGTGAGTTAAGTGAGCCAATTAAATACCAAATGTCACAAAATTAATAGGTAGAGTACTAGGGTATTCTTAGAGTTCCAGAATTTTTTCCGCATTATACGCGTCAAAACTTATGTTTCACTAACAAACATGTCCTAATAATGATTTAATTTTATGGAATTCTTACGTCATGTGTAATAAGCACGTTGCACGTCTTATATAAAATTTCAATCATATATACAATGTTTTTAAAATAATAATACAATTTCAAACTTTGTTGGAATGAATGATAAAAGTGTAGAGCAGCATATGATATCGAGTCGAAGGCACGCGGCCACTATGGTGGGAGTAAGCGGATAAATATATTGTTAAATGAATAAAAATAAGTCATTAAATACGTGAAAGTCTCTCAATCCATTATGGGTCTGCTGCATTAATTGCTATGCTTATTGAAGACGGTAAATGAGTGGCCTCGAGATACTAACTTTGCCTTCTTGAGAAGAGGGGGAACAATGATTCGAACCTACCAGCTTTGTACTTCTCTAGATTCTACAGTTACTCTCTAGCATTCTAGTTCTATAGTACACGACCTTTCGATGAAGTCCAAGGTTCAAATTTCTATAGTAAATCTTAATTTCTATAGTAAGGCCTTGTTTGATCCTCTTTAAATTTTCTCTTTATAAATTCATCTATCATGATTTGACTATTAATTTGATAACTACTCAACAATTACCATATATTTCAAACTTCAATTAAATCTCCACCACTCATTTCAACTCTTTATAAATTCACTTCATAAATTGAAATTTTAAATAGCTTCAAACAAGCCCTAAATCTTGTTCCCTTTCATTCATAAACAATTTCATGTCGATGGTTTCATTGACACACTTCGTTTTAGCTTGAAAATCTTAATATATGATGAGAATGAAAATTTGACAAATAAAACGACATGTGTTGTTTATGTTAATTCTATTATATATGCTATAGTTTCATAGCATTCATTATATATTGTCATAGAATTAAGGCCGTGCAACAAACGGGTGGAAAAACTTGTTAGTTAGAATATCACTGCTTTTGTTATGTCATTTGTTTATTATGTTAATATGAAGAAAATATTGCGAAGTCCAAATAAGATTTAGGAATTAAGGAAAAGGTACTTAAGATTGTTGTCATTATTGATCACACAAGTCTGCATTACATTTTCGTCGATCAAATAACAAAGGAACTGAATTTCGGTCAACCCTCTCTTAATGTTGTTGTGCGGAAAATGCACCTTTTACTTTTTCTAATGGCTTGCATAGTTTGTTAAACTTAGAAGGCCATTATCATCACATATAAGACTTTTAATAAAAAAGTACCTTGAGTAGTAACAAAAATTTTTATCTTTTCTAATTGTAGAGGTGTGTATGTGTAGAATCATAAATGGATTTTCATTTTTTCTAAACAAATAATACAAAAAAAAAAATTATGGAAAAAAAGAAAGGAAAAAATATTAGGCATGACATCACCCTGGTGTCTTGCGATAAGTGATCAAAACTCTCATCTTTTTATTACATGGAGAAGCAATAGAGATCAGTTTAAACATAGGTTGAAACATGTATGATATGGTATAAAATAAAAAGTAAAAAATCTCAATATATGAAAATTATTACGAGTTATCGAGTACGAGCACATCATGAACAAATTATTCGTAATGTTGTCCCAAAACTGCCAATGTTTCAGTTTTCGTCCCTAATTGTTATCAAAGTACACTTCTTTTAAATATAGTATATTTTACTCCTTCAGTTTACACCAATCGATGAAATAATTGTTAACATATGTTTGGTGCAAGCCCAAGTGTGAAAAACAGATTCTATATTGTAGCTATGCTAGTCTCTAGATTCGAGGCTGATTGAAATGCGATAGCAGTGAAGAAGGTATGCTACGATCTCTACAGATTTTATTACCAGTTTAAAGTAGAAAAAACATTTTAGGTTGAACGCATGGGCTAAAACATGTGTTAACATACACACACAGAGAGATATACACATTGATGAACACGGTGTTCAAAAACCCACAATGTAGTATGTAGCAGACAAAAACCAGAAGCAAAATATCCACAAAAACTTGCTGAAATAATGTGACAGTGCCAATATGAAAGATAAGTGTTTTCCTGATTTTCTTAGCAGCTCATCAAGACTTTATACTTTTAATTGTTTCTTGGAATGTTTCCCAAAGTAGCATTTGCAGAGGAATATACTTCATCGCCATTAGGCTCTGCCTCGAAACTCAATTCATATCCTAAATACATAAAAGTATAATATAATAGAGAGCATATAATTTTCGTTATTGTATCTACCCATATCATCTATCATCAATCCTCTATACCAATACCCATACCCCTAAATACTATGTAAAACATTATGATTAATAATTAACAAAACCAGATTAAATTAACGCACATTGGAGTCAGAGGTGGCTGGCTGACCGGAAGATGTGTCGATATCCAAATCTGAGTTACCATCCTACTAGCAAAGAGGTATAGACAATATAAAAATAGATAAGGAAAAACACATAGGCTAGAAAATTGAAAATATTTTGCAGGCAAACCTCAACATCATATTCGTCCCTCTGCACAGGTGCATCAAACAATGTACCTCTTTTGAAGACACGCCGGACTAAATACACCTTATTATACTTTGTGAAGTAATCGTCATTTACTTCAACGTCAAATAACAGATGACAGCCAGCCGATCTGCAACTTCCTTCGAGGCACATATAGCACCATGGTCATCCTATACAAATTTAATAGGACAACAAACTTTAAATACTACATATAACAAACCCTAACAACAGATGAATAGTAGTCCTATGTTTCAGATAGAAAAACAATGCACACACCATACTAAGAATCTCCCGTAATTCTACAGCTGTTTTGCAGTATAACTTCTGGCAGTCTTTGTCCCACAAAAGCAGTGAAACTGAGCCAGTTTTGTCCTGAGCAACCACTTCAATGCAAAATCGGTATATACACATGGCGAAGACTTTGCCGCAACTGATGCATTTATACCCATTTCCAACCCTGACTGCTTTTTCTACACACCCCTCTTTGACATAACCGAGGTATGACCAGTTCTCTTTTGAAGTAACAATCTTAATCTTCCTAACGAACCAACACCTTGTTCTCTACACGCAATGTACAAGCAAACGTTAGTGGGAAAAGCACAGCCTCAAATATATTCACCATGTATTTATTGCTTGACAAACATGCCATCGATATTAATAAACGAATAACAAAGAAGATGATGTACATAATATCTCTTTTTTTTTTGAAGAATGTCTTGCACACTACTAGCATTAATAGAAGAATGTCTATTAGAGTAAGATCCAGACTGCACTGATGACCCAACCTTGGAGGCAGACACATATCTAACCACGAACACCAGAGAAATGAAAACCATAGCACCATAGATACTGATAAATATTAACTAAACCAAAAAAAATAAAAAATAGATATCTGAACAGGAAACACAGACCTCTTCTGGTATTCTTCAATCTCAGGTATGTTCTCGTTAATTTTTTTTAATCAAAGCACTAACTATGTTGCAGCGTCGTTTTTAGGTCCGCCTTACCTAGCTAGTGGGGGTTTGGAATCCCGCTACCATTTTTATTAATATCTCAAAATCCAGTACAACCCGGGAGGGGGCATAAAACCTGACCTCCAACTGAATGTACAATTAATGAAAGAAGTAAATAAGGAGGTACTACCTCTCTAACACTGGAATCAGTAAGAAGAAGAAATAAAACAATAGCTAGAGTAACTGTGCACATGACTCAAAAAATAAAAAAATAAAAAAATTAAGCTAAACTATATACCTCTGATCGAGGGAAAACCATGACGTTCCATCTGTAGTAGTCCACAGGCTGCTGAAGGCAGATCGTGCACTCCATACTCTATGTAACCCTGTCTGCTCCAGCCGTTAGAAGCAAGAGCATCAGCAACCTGGTTGCCCTTGCGGAAAATGTGTAAAAGTCTATCTCTGTCAGAGTGTAGCTGATGCCGAATGCGCCGAATAATGATCTGAAGATTCCAAGGACCGCCTCCGTGAAGAATTCAACTGATAGCGACAGCAGAATCAACCTCCACCCATAAATCTGAGATACCAAGTGACCTGGCCAGTAAAATACCATCTAGGATAGCTCGAAGCTTAGCTTCCAAAATCATACAATCCCCATAATCAGTAGAAAATGCATGAACACAGCGCCCCCTAGAGTCTGTGATAATACCACCTCCACTAGCTCTCCCGTTAACAACACATCCATCTGTATTCATCTTGTAAGCTCCCACAGATGGTCTATGCCAAAAAACCAAAATAGGAGAAGGAGAAGGGAGAGAGGAAACAAAAATGCCAAATCTAGAAACCAAATCAGTGTCTCCTCTCCAATGTGTGAAGCAAAATGCTCTGCCAATGTGAAGAAAAGATATAGCCTGATGCACACGCCAAATAATCCTCTTAGCATCAATAGCTATGCCTCTGTATTTCACATCATTTCATTCCCTCCACAAGAACCAAAACACAAAGAGCGGCACAATGATGCGAATGTGCCCCCGTCTGACAGCGTGTCCATAAAACTGCCATCTTTGAAAACGATGCTGAATATCGTCAAACACATGGTGAGAAACCTAGAAAAAAGATGAGAAATGCTGCCATACTCTATCAGCCATCGGACTACCAATGAAAACCTTCTCCAGTGTATCCTCCTCAGAGCAACACTGACAACGTGAAGGCATCTGCATATTAATCCCCTGCCTAATCACGTAATCTACTGGAATAAAACCCTGCCACAATCTCCAGCAGAAGAAAGACACTGTCACAGGAACGGTCTGACCCCAAAAATCATCATATGCTAATGGTCTAGTACAAGGCTGTCTAACCAGCTCCCAAGTGGACCTAGCAGTAAAGTTGCCATCAGGAGTGGGCCGCCACAGTATTTGATCGAAACTCATAGAATCTAATGGCACCCTAACAATATGTAATGCCATATGCAGTGGCACTACCCCCATGAGCTTGTCCAAATCCCAACCAGTATCATCAAAAAAATCACAAACTCTGGTTATAGAATGAGTATAAGAGGGCAACTGCAATGCAAGTGAAGTGTCTTCCATCCACCAGTCATGCCAAAAAAAGATTTGACCCCTACCAAGCTGCCAAAAAATCTGTGGCTCAGCCTGAGGACGTGTAGCCAAAAGTCTACTCCAACCACGAGAGGCCAAATAAGAAAGATGAATCTGTGAAGGATGATGTTCCCTACAATATTTGCTCAGTAAAAACTAAGCCCAAAGAGACTCCTGGGACCGAAACCTACACCAGAGCTTTAATGAGAAAGTATCGACAATATCATGTAATCTCCTAAAGCCCAGTCCCCCCTTCCTCAGGAGGTCGAAAAAACTCCTTCCACTGTTTCCAATGCATACAGTGGCTCTGATCCTATGAGCTCCACAAAAACTTAGCAAAACAACTCTCCAACCACTTCAATACTGCCTTAGGAGGCTGTAGAATCTGAAATAGGTGAAGCGACATAGAATATAAGATGGAACAAAGGAGAGTAATCTTGGCACCTGGAGATAATAGTCTGCTTGCCCATCCAAAAATCCTACTTGGACCTTCTACATCAAATCATCAAATAAGAAGATCTATTTGGTGCCCTTATATAAGGGGACGCCAAGGTAGATGATAGTAAGTGAACTACGCTGAAACCCAGTCCACTGCTTAAGGTGATGAATCTGTACCGGAGATGTCCGCCTCGGCATAATGAATGAACTCTTGCCCCTATTCACCAACTGGCCAGAGACACTTTCATAGTGCTCAATACAACCCATAAGATGATCAATGCTTCTTTTTTGGCCATTGGCGAATATAATAATATCATCAGCGAAGGCTAGATACGAAACCATATTAGAACCCCCATGCCTATACTGCATAATACTATGCTGCTGAAACTGAAACCTGAGCAAGCGTGAAAAATAATCAGCAGCAATAACAAATAAGGCAGGAGAGATCAGATCACCATGACAAAGCCCCCTCGAGGATGGGAAAAAGCTAGCCAACTGAAAGTTGACCAAAACAGAGAACCTGCACTCAGAAATACACTGCGTGATCCTATCAACCTAAAGCCGATCAAAACTAAACTGCTCCATAACTAAGCTCAAGAACCCCCAGTCCATCCTATCATAGGACTTAGCCATATCCAACTTGAGAATAACGTTGCCACCCCTGGCCTGCATATCAAGCGTATAGACCATCTCTTGGGCCAGAAGCATGTTATCCCCAATAAGGCGTCCCTGGATAAAACCACTCTGCTGAGGAAAAAATGATATGTGGGAAAAGCTCACTAAGCCTATGTTCAACAGCTTCGTAATGATCTTGTTGAACACAATACACAAACTAATAAGCCTGAACTCAGTCCAACTACACGCATCCCCCTCTTGGGGAGAAGAACAATGAAAGTAGCTGCAAAACCCCTAGGGAGGTGTCCCCCATTAAAGAAATCAACCACAGCCTAAAAAACATCCTCAGAAACAATATCCCAACACTGTTGATAAAACAAAGAGGTAAATCCATCAGGCCCAGCAACACTGTCGCTATCAATACTAAAAACAGCCTCTCTTACCTCATCAAGAGTAGGAATACAGTTCAACCAGATATTATCCTCCACAGTGACTAAAGAAGGGATAATACCAGGTTGAAGCTGATGCATCGGCTCACCAGGAGACGTCAACAAAGCCTTGAAAAAATCAACAGCAGAACTCTGAGTGGACGACTAATCAGACAAAATAGAGTCATCATGAGCCCGAATGTAATGAATACTAGCTCTAATACGCCATCCTTGAATCATAAAGTGGAAATATCTAGTATTATGGTCACCCTCAGCTAACCATCTAGCTCCAGATTTCTGCATCCAAAAACCCTCCTCAATAGCCAAAGTGCGGTTCAGGTCAACCTGAACCCTATGCAACTGCTCACGGTGGAACTGTGTGGGGTTAGAGTAAAAAACCCTCTCATCCTGATCAACTAACAATTCTGCCTCCCTGACGCGCTGAAAAATATCACCAAACACGTGCCTATTCCACCAACCTAGCCCCTGCTTCAGTCTAAAAAATTTCTCTTACAAAGCAGCCATACCCGTAAGATGGGTGGGTAATGACCACTTTTGAGAGACAAACGACTGAAAATCATGATTTCTGGCCCAAACATTCAAAAATCTAAATGGCCGGAGCCCAGACTGACTAGCCAATAACCATTGAATAAGCAAAGAAGCATGATCAGAACAGTGTCTATTCAAGTGTCTAACAGTAAATTGAGAAAAGAAAGGTGCAGCATCAGGATTCATCAATACCCTATCCAAATGCTTACACACCCTATTAGTCGACACCCCATTATTAGACCAAGTAAATGGCTCACCAACAAAACCAACATCAAACAAACCACAGTCTAACATCATATCACAGAAATCAGACATACCTCTGTCCCTCGTGCTGAATCCTGTCCGCTCACCATCATGAGCAATAACATTAAAGTCTCCCTCTACAAGCCAAGGACCATCCATACAAATAGAAATAGCGTGCAAAGCATCCCACAAAACCCGCCTCTCAACATAATCACATGAAGCATACATAGGTGTGAGATAAAAAGTCCTGGCTAAACTAGGATCCTGAACTTTAATGTGAAGAAATTGGGGATGATCAACCATACAATCAACAACAATCCCCTCTTTCCAAAAACACCAATTCCTATCCGTCTAATTCTGAACCCCCCGATCAAAAGCAAAGAACTGACGAATAAATGCAAAATCATGACGCAAAATCATAGGCTCAATCACAATCAGGAAACATACACCATGCATCTGGAGCAGTTTTTTCAAACGTCTCCGAGTAACTGTACTACGAATGCCCCTCACATTCTATATCATTGTACTCAACATGAGAAACGAGGGGGCGGAGAAGTGTCATATGAGTGGAAGCCACTTGAACTTTGGGCTTCAACTGCTTCTTCTTCTTTCTCAGAGCAATAGGTTCAAACTGCATCTGACTGGACTCCAGACTTGGTAAATCACCTTCAGGCCCATGTCGAACTGGTAGACGTGGGATAGGCAACTCTGTACTATCAACAGAAGGAACTAGAGCCTCTGTGTTCTCCTGGCAGATAGGTAAGCTAAGAGGAAGAGAGGTAGGAATAGAAGAGAGTCCACGACTTAAAGAAGATAAGAGAGACAACAACTCAAGACTAGCAGCACTAAAATGACCAAAGTCTTGACTATGACTTTCAACAGAAATCACATGATCACTAGATAGATCAAAGCCACCAACACCACTCAACTGGACATCTGACTCAGATGTAGTGGCAGACGCCATCATCCCTTCTGCAAAAAAATCACGAGGAGCAACCCGGAGATACTCTCAAACCAGAATCACGCAAGGAATGGGAAGCAATAACAGCAGTATGGCATACCTGGGTCCTAGGAGAAGAAGTGATCAGAACTGTATTAGGCTGAGAAGCAGACACAGTAGGCGGAGTCTGAATAATTGATGAAACCACTGAAATAGGTGGAGTCACTGTAGTGGGTATAGCTGAAGAGACCATCACTGAAACATACGGAGTGACAGCAGTACTACGAGGTTAGGAGCTCATAGAATCAATTACTGGCTCAGTCTGAAATCGAACCCTGGAAGTAGACCCAGGAACAGGAACCCACTGGTGGGGCGGCTCAGGCATAACACCTTTCCTCTTCTCTTGCTGAGAACGGGGTGGCACTGTGGGTGTGGCCGGCATAGAACTAATCATAGGAGCATAACTAGTCGGTCCAGATGATGGAGGACCACCTGATGAAGGGGGTGGCGGTGGGGGAGGAGGAGCCCCAGCCTTACACTGACCAATAGAATGACCCATACGTCTGTAGGTAGAACAAAACACTGGCAACTTCTTATACACAATCCCCTGCCAGAAGCTACAATTGGGCCCTCTATCAACCCAAATCTGATCAGGGAGCTTATGCTCCAGATGTACCTCAACACAGACCCTAGCCTCGCTAGGTCTCAGCAAATCAGAGGTGGCTTCATCAATATGCAAAGGCTAGCCAACAATTTTTGCTAAAGAATACAAAACATCCTTAGCACGTAAATGCACAGGCAGTAAAGGGAAGGAAATCCAGACAGGAACAATATGAGTTTCCTTCTTAGGATGAAAATCCACTATCCATTTCAACACATTCATCTCACAACTAGTAATAAACCAATGGGGGCGGGAAAATAAACGTGTATAATCTACTTCATGAACAAGATGAATCAAGATATGCATGCAGTCAATTAGACCCACAGTATGAATGCCAACAAATCCAAATTGATCAAAAGCAGATCTAACAGTAGGTTTTCTGCGAGGAAACTTACCTACCAATGTGTATCGGAATGGAGTAGCAAGAGCATACTCCACTTCAGGCAAGATAGTGATAGCAAGATCTCCACTTATGAACTTTGTGGCAGCAAAATAGTCGGCGAGTATGACGACACCTGCATGAAAATAGCGACAAACCGCGGTAAAAATTACATGAATCAATAACTAATGCAATTGAATAACATATATTAACCAAATAAAACAGATTACCATCATCTTGTTTAATCCGACACAACGTGAGGTTCCTGCTTGAGATTCTACAAATAACCACAAAGGTTTTCAGCATACGGGTCGATAGGGCACATGCTAATATAACCTTACCTGCTTAAAATAACCACAAAGGTTTTAAATAGAAAAATTTTTCGGTCACTATAACCTTACCTGCTTAAAAAAATTTCGTCCTCGAAATTGGACTTACTTGATCTAGAAGGTCTGGGTACTCTTTTAGAATATCTTCTTCCTTTTCCCACGTGCCTTTTTCTTTACCATGCCTACCCCATTGGACTTTAACGAGTAGAATTTCTTTATTCCTTAGGACATGGACTTTTCTTTCCAATATACAAACGGTACTTCTTGATAGGTCAAATCTTCCTGGATGTCAATTGACTATACATTCACCTCATGACTTCGGTCTGCAATGTACTTTCTCAACAAGGAAACATGGAAACACATTGTGTACAGCAGATAGTTCTTGTGCTAATGCCAATCGATATGCCATACTCCCAATCATCTCAAGTATTTCAAATAGCCCAACGAACCTCGGTCTCAACTTTCCCTTCATGCCAAAATGTAAGATATACTTCATTGGAGCCACTTTGAGAAATACTTTCTCGCCAACTTGAAATTCCAAATCTTTACTCCTCTTATCGGCATAGCTTTTTTGTCTATCTTATGCAGCTTTAATTGTCAATTTGATTTTCTCAATGGATTCAACAGTTTCTTTAACCAAATCTGGACCCAGAAGTTTCCTCTCTCTGACTTCATCCCAATGGATGGGTGATCAACACCAATGGCCGTATAAAGCTTTATATGGAGCCATACCAATGGTCACCTGGAAACTGTTATTATAGGTGAACTCCACCAATGGCAAGCGCTTCTCCCAACTACCACCAAGGTCCAGAACACATGCCCTCAGCATGTCCTCTATAGTTTTATTGGTTTGTTCATTTTGTCCATCCGTCTGAAGGTGATAAGCAGTGCTAAAATTTAGCTTAGTTCCCATTGCTATTTGAAGGCTTCTCCAAAACCTATAAGTGAATCTCAGATCCCTATCTGATACAATAGATACAGGAACCCCGTGTAGTCTAACAATTTCTCTAACATATAACTGTCCCAATTGATCCAAGCTGAAATTCATATGAACAGGTCGAAAATGAGCTGATTTAGTAAGTCGATCCACAATAACCCAGATGGCATCATGCCTTTTTTTCGATCTAGAAAAACCCACTACAAAATCCATAGAGATTTTCTCCCACTTCCATTCCGATATCTTCAATGGATTTAATCACCCTGATGGCCTTTGATGTTCAGCTTTAACCTCTTGGCACACTATGCACTTCATAACAAATCTCGCAATACTCCCTTTCATGTTTCTCAATCAGAAGGTATCACGCAGATCTCGATACATCTTTGTTCCACCGAGGTGTGCCACATAAGGGGCGGAATGAGCTTCAGTCAAAATCTCATCCCTGATTTGCTCATCCTTCGGCACACAAAGACACCCTTTGAACACGAGTGCCCCATCCCTAGTAGGTGCAAATCTTGGCTTCTTTTTTGTTCCAACATCGGCTTGAATCTTTTCCAAAAATTTATCATTTCTTTGCACTAACTTAATTCAATCTCTTAAATCAGGCTTAACTGTTAAGTTCGCCAGTTTACCAGACTTCTAAGTAACTGGGATGATCACCTCAATTCTTAGTTTCTCAAAATCACGGATCAACTACTTTTGACGGTCCTTAATATTGACAACTGACCTGTATTCTTTCTGCTCAAAGCATCAGCAACCACATTAGCTTTACTTGGATGGTAAAGTATGGTGCAATCATAATCGTTCACTAATTCCAACCATTGTCTGTCTCATATTCAACTCCTTCTGAGTGAATAAGTACTTGAGACTTTTGTAGTCTGTGTAAATCTCATATTTACTTCCGTATAGATAGTGACGCCAGATCTTTAAGGCGTGGACTACCGCTGCTAGCTCAAGGTCATACGTCGGATAATTCTATTCATATTGCTTTAGCTGCCTCGACGCATATGCTATGACCTTTCCCTTCTGCATTAGTACACAGCCAAAACCATGCTTAGAAGCATCACTGTAAATCACAAATCCGTCCGATCCATTAGGTATAGTTAATATCAGTGCAGAAACTAACCGCTTCTTTAACTCTTGAAAACTCTGCTCACATTTATCAATCCACTGGAACTTAACATCTTCCCAAGTCAACTGAGTCAATGGGCCTACTATCTTATAAAATCCTTCTGTGAATCATCGATAGTAGCCAGCTAACCCCAAGAAACTTCTCACATTTCCTACATTGGCAGGAGTTGACCAATTAGTCACAGTCTCAACCTTAGAAGGGTCAACTTCAATACCTTTAGCAGTTACAATGTGACCTAAAAATCCAACTTTCTCTAACCAAAATTCACATTTCTTGAATTTAACATACAACTTTTCCACTCGAAGGGTCTCCAACACCTTTCTCAAATGCTCTTCATGTTGCTCAGCCTCTCTTGAATAAATCAATAATGTCTTCTATGAAAACGATGACAAACTTGTCCAAAAATTGGTGAAATAGCCGATTCATCAAGTCCGTGAATATTGCTGGGGCATTAGTAAGACTGAAAGGCATCACTGAAAACTCATAATGCCCATCACATGTCTTGAATGTTGTCTTCAATATATCAGTGGGTTTGATCTTCAACTGGTGATCGCAGATCGATCTTCGAGAACACATCCACTCCTTTCAATTGATCAAATAAATCTTCAATCCTGGGGAGGGGGTATTTATTCTTGATAACTTGTTGACTTCTCAGTAGTCGATACACATTCTTATACTCCCATCTTTCTTCTTAACAAAGAGTACTGGAGCTTCTTATGGCGACACACTTGGTCTAATAAATCATTTTTCAATTAACTCTTCCAACTGTATTTTCAATTCCTGCAACTTTTTAGGTGCCATTCGGTACGGAGCCTTAGATACTGGCGCAGCCCAAATATTAGATCAATGACAAACTCTACTTCCCTATCAGGTGGGATGCCTGGCAGTTCATCTGGGAATACGTCAGCATACTTCTTGACAACTAACATGCGGTCCAAGGTGACCTCATCAGATAATTTGCCTTGGAAGCTGACCAGATGCCCTTGGCAATTTCCTTTAGCCAAAAGTTTTTCAGCTTGCATAGCCAAAATAAGGCGAGGAAGTACCATAACTTTCGACCCATAAAATCTAAATTCATCATCTTCATTATTATGAAAAACTACCTCCTTCTCATGATACAAAATGGTCGCACGGTTACTACTCAACCTATCCATGCCTAAGATAATATCAAAATCTTTCATCTCAATTATACTCAAATCTGTTTTTAGTACGAGACCATCAAAGTCTATAGGTACAACCTTGACTATCTTATTAGTGTCAATTATGCCTACTGAAGGTAGACTGGGTACTATCAATTTTCTCTCCTACCAGATTTAGTCTAGCTAGGCATGTAGCAGATATGAATGAATGTGTAGCACCGAAATCAATTAAGACGTAAACAGGAATACATCAGATAGATAGTATGCCTGCAATCACGTCGGCATCCTCAACAGCTTGCTCATGAGTCATTGTAAAATCTCGAGCTTTCCCTTTCTTGTTCTGATCTGGGTTCTTACTCGTCTCCAATTTTTGAGCAGATGCAGCACGACAGTCCGCTGTGAAATGGCCTGCTTGGCCACATGTGTAACAAACTCTCTTGCCCTATATACATTCTCCCTTATGATACTTCTTACACTTAGGGCATTGGGTCATGTTACTAGTATTCTGACCTCCGTTAGGCCCTAGATTGGGTTTCTTATTTAGAGCCTGATTCTTCTTATGATATTGAGGCTGATTGTGCCATTTTCTTTTTCCGTGATCCCTTTGGCTATTTTGATTTCCCGGTGTGCCAAACCTTCCTGCAAAAAAGGCAACTGTCTGGGCCTTTCTAACCACCTCTCGATATGTGGGTAACTCAAGTATGCTCACAATGGTGTGAATTTCTAGTCGCAACCCCCTCGAAACGTCGTGCTTTCATTACCTCGGTACTGACTAAGTGTGGGGCATATCGAGACAATTCTTGAATCTCATTTCATAGTTCATGATATCTGAGTCCCCTTTAGTCATCCCCTTTAGTCAGACGTAGGAATTCAATCTTTTTAAGATCTCTGAGAGCCTGTGGGAAATGCTTGTCAATCAACTCCTTCTTAAATTGCTCTCGGGTGAGGTTGCGTTGTTCCTCTTTTACCAGTACAGCAAGCCGACTTCCACCAGTGGCTAGCCTTTCCAACTAACATGAACTCAGCGCATGTCACCTTCTGATCTTCAGGGCAACAGATATGCCTAAAGATTTTCTCAATTTCCGTTAACCACTCTTCTGCAGCAAGTGGGTCATTGCCACCATCAAATGTCAGGGATTTGTATCGCGGAAATTGTTCAATCACTGGCAATGACTGGGTAGCTGGTGGTACAATAGGCATTGAGGCTCGGAGAGTTGACTCTTGAAGCTTCTCAAAAGCTTGGAGCAAGTCTCACAACATGCTAGTCGGATTCGTTCATTGCATTTTTCTTTTTCATTTGAAAAAATTTAAAAATGATGTACTTGGAATTTCTCGAGGGAAGCCAAATCAAGAGAATCACTTAAGACATAACAAGAAACACATAGAAAATCTTACATCAATGTCAAGATCCTTAGTTAAGAGCAATAATGACAAAAGAAAGCGTATCTCGCTTTACAACCCAGAAAATAATAATAGGGGAGTACATATCCCTACTACCACAAGCAACTTACTACTACTCCTAAAATATTGCTCTTTTTCATTGCTACTCTAACGACTGACACTAGTGATAGTAGGGAAATCACTCAACACATGACTCGGGGTCGGAATCCTCAACGATATCATCCCCTGGTACATCCTCGAGATCCTCCTCCTGATCTTCCTCCTCCACCAACCTCCTGCCCCCGGTCTCTCTCTCCTTGAATTTATGTTTCTTCAATTCTCACCAGTCACCACCAACGGGTACTGCTGATCAATTGTTGCCAATCCATCGTCGTCGTCTGCTCCCGGAACACCACTTCCGTCCTCTCTCTCTCTCTCTCTCTCTCTCTCTCTCCCCCGCATCTCACCCACCACCATAATGTGATCTCAACCTCGCATAACGTCTCTTGACTTTAGCGATAGCAGCGAATTGTCATCAGCCTCATCGGACGCGACCTCAGCCACCGCTACACTTTGTCTCCTTTGCTCCTTTCACTAATCTTTCCTGCTAATTTTTCCTTTTTCCTTTTTTTTTTGTTTATCTTTTGTAATCAGATTGATTTTGTTACAAGATTGATAATAGAAGGGTTCTTGTGAATGTTGAACGAGAAAGAACTGTCCCTAAGATTTATTTTTTCAAAATTTAGATCAGAAATATGATTTTTTTTAATTTTGTTTAATGTTTTTTTGTCTCAGATGGAGATTGTGTTGAATCTGATTGTGTTTCAATTTAGAAATACTAATTTGATTGTTCCAGACAAGATTGGGATGTTGTGTTGAATTAATGTTTCAACTGAGAATTAGTCGTTGAAAATTAGTGTTGCATTAGTGTTTCAAATTTGATTGTTCCGGACTAGATTAGTGTTTCAATCCAACTAGACATATTAATGTTTCAATTGAAAAAACCTAATTTGATTCACATCAAAACGACTCTATTGTGTTGTTGTAATTCGATTGTTCTGGCGAGTTGTTGTGTTGTTGTGACTTGGTGTTCCGGTGAGTTGTTGTATTTATTGTGACTCGATTGTTCAGCTGAGTTGTTGTGTTGTTGTGGCTTGGTATTTTGGCGAGTTGTTTTTGTTGTGACTCGGTATTTTGACGAGTTGTTTTTGTTGTGACTCGTTGTAATGCCCCAAGTCTAGCAATACTAAACTTAGAAATGTTAACCTCATTTAACTTTAAAAATACGGAATAATAGATATTCATTCGTTTGGAAAATTCTATAAAAATTTCGGCAGAATCTTACCTATAAATGAGACAGCCCACCTATACGAGAAACTCAAACAACAACATAAATTCAAAAAACAATGACCAACAACTATCAGATCCTCTGTTAACTCATTCCCAACTCTTTCACAATTAAACATAAAGGAAATTCAAAATTTGCATTGTTAGAAGACCAGTAAATTCAAGTTCAAAATGATTAACAAGTAACCTCTCAAAAACACGTGGAGTATATTAAACTCCACTAAAAGTGAGATAACTGATAAGAGAACAAAATAATTCTATTCAAAGTTTAAAACAAGTCTTTCTATAGCTAGACAAGCTAGAAAGAGTATTATCTTGTGACTGAGTCCGCTACCAAGTGAACCTGCCGTGCCATCTAACTCTCATTACCTGTAAGGTAGGGAAAATAGGGGTGAGCTAACGCCCAATAAAGAAACTCCATGCACATGAGATATACTCATGATATGCAGTACATTAGCTTTCAAAAAGTACGTATCCCGTTGTACTTAAACATTTAAGAATCGTTCTTTTTCTTGGAAAACTTTCAATTTCCATTCTAGAAACTTCATTTTCATCGCGAGCTCACTTGATGTATCATCTAACCAATCAAAATGCAGTGGGCCATTCTTATTTGGAACTAGATTCAATTCTACTGGTAGTACTACCGAAGCGGTAAACATTTCATTCAATACCGTCGAAGTAGTAACATTACTTTTAACACCACCGAATTGGCAACATTCATTCAAAGCCGCCCAAGGCGACAAAGTTGGGTACGCCAGTCCCCCGCGCCCCATTTCCCGCTCACTTTCTTTCATGATATAGAGATACAACCATTCCTTTTCTTTTTCAAAACTTTGGGATACATAATTTTATAAATACTTTCAACCTTCACAGCTAAACATTCATCTTTTGAAATCATGACCATGCATGTTACATGATGAAATGACATGACATGACATGACATGAATAGGCATATATCCAACAATGTAAGCATCATTCCATAACTTTCACATTTAACAATTAATCATTCATCAACAAGCTAACAATATAGCACATTACCTATACGTCATCCTTCAACATATAATGGACTCAAGGGTGGAATTTATTTACCTCAAGTCTTTAAGATATTTACTTTTAGCGAGTGGAAAGCCTTTAACTGCTTTCAAGATCAATGTGCCACGAATCCTAGTATAATGATTTAATAAGTGAGACACAACGTTCTCATATCATTCATTTGACTTAAAAATCCATGTAATGATTACATCTTAGCTCACATTCAAGCAACTAAGATTTAGCTCCCATAAGCAAATAGTATTGTCATGCCTTAATTAACAATTTCATATACTTACTTACAATCTCATACTTTAATTTCACATGCCAAATTATTCTTAAATTTAAGCTATTGTAGAGACACAACTACTTTTCATTACCTTCATTCATTGCATAAACGGTTTCATCTAGGCATTTTATCAAACACTTTATTTGCATGTTGAAAGATAAAAGGATGAGTTAATTTTCTTTATGCAAATAAAGTGTTTGATAAAATGCCTAGATGAAACCGTTTATACAATGAATGAAGGTGATGAAAAATAGTTATGTCTCAACAATGGCTTAAATTTAAAAATAATTTGGCATGTGAAATTAAATTATGAGATTGTAAGCAAGGATGTGAAAATTTCAATTGAGGCATGACAATAGTATTTGCTTATGAGAGCTAAATCTTAGTTGCTTGAAAGTGAGCTAAGATGTAATCATCACATGAATTTTTTAAGTCAAATGAATAATATGAGAACTTTGTGACTCACTTATTAAATGTTTATACTAGGATTCGTGGCACA